>CM075861.1:63558469-63623469 GCA_037975125.1 Latrodectus hesperus
ACAAAAATTATTTTATTAATAACATCATTTATGACTAAATCAAATTGAAAATTATGGAATGCTCAAATCATGTAATTAATAAATTTCCACATGACTTTATAAAAACTTATTTTAACTATAATCATTATTAGTCTGCAATAAACTAAAATCAAACTAAATAAAAAATACTACGTGGAATGCTTTTTGAAAAAGTAATTTGTGATAATTTCCAATATTTTCAGTAGTTTAATGTATTCAATAATTTGCACAATTACAAAGAAAAATTTCTGAAAACAAATGATTACACAAAAACAAACTTATATGTTGTAACCTAATCTATTTCTCAGAAATTAATGAAAATTTTAAATAGAATACATTAAGTTTGACAAAGATATTGATTTAAATTTAAGCAAATAAAAGCATTGTCATAATCTACTACATCTACTATGCAAAATTTTAAATATATAATAAAACTTCAATTTAAGCACAATTTTTTTATGTTAATATATAAATCATCATGAATGTTAATTATATTCAAATTATTTTCAAAAGACTAAAATTGACATCTTTTTGTTGATATAAATAGGCATTGCTAAATGAACATATTTAAAAAATATCTTATTAATAAACAAAATTGTTGAAAACTGATAAAGTTATTGTTTAATTTTATTATTTTTCCAACATATTTAATTTTACAATTTTTAAGGTCTTTCTCCTTTTTTAAATATAAGTATTCTTAAAACTATGAAATAAAGTTTTTTTTATTACAATTTTACTGATTTTTATTTTAAGTGGTATAGATATGAAAACAAAATTTTTATACATTGATATTATTAACATTAAATGAAACTGCAAAGAAAATAGTTGCTTTAAACTTTCACTGTTATGCAAAAAATATGGATTTACTTAAAACTGATTAAGAGTGAATTATAAACATCAAAACTAGAATTAACATAATACTTTCTAGCAACTTAAAAAATATATTTGGATTTAAATTATATATTCATGAAAACTGTTTGCTATTTTTGTTAAATTTAAAAGGTAAATTACAATAAAGAAAACAAATCACTGAATGAGAATTTTCAATTAATCTTGAGATAAAATAATATTTATTATAAAAAAGTGAATAAATATTGTCTCTCTTTGTAATACACATGTTACAATAATCTATGTAACAATGATCAAATTTAACTTTCTTTTGTTCAATGTATTACATTGAACAAAAAAAGTTTAATTTGATCATTTCAGACAATTTTGCTTCCACATTATAAAATCTTTTATTGAAGTATCTAAGGTATGCTTAATTTTTAAATAAATTAGCCAATATTTATATTTAAATTTTTAGTTATAATTTAATGTTTAAATGAAAATTTTAACACTTCCTTTAATAATTTGATAATAAGTTCAGTCACATCGTGAAAATTTTGTTTTAAAAGACTTATAGTATTAATTAGAGTAACAGCTTTAAAATTAAATACAATAGAAAAGTTGTTTGGTACTGCAAATGTTTACATTGATACTATTGTTGTCAATGAACATGCAAAGCCAATATTGGGTTTCTCTAATTGCCTAAAATTTATGTAAACTAACTTTTTTTACATTGATATGACAGCTCCCACAAGCCAAGGTTTAGAGTATCCATATCTGTTATTTAAATAAACTAATGACGCAAATTAAAGTCAGAGTTTTCAAATTCCAATATGGCTATGAGTTGAAAATTATTTAATTCATAATTTACTTTGGCAAAGAAGGGTAACTTAATACAAGACCTAGTGATATGCAACAAAAATCATCTAAGACTTCTAAAAACATCAATAAACATACATTAATCATAATTAGAAAAATAAAAATTGTTTTGATAACAAGAAGGATTGTTATTAAACAAAATATCTATGAATAAAATAGAAGCAGAAAAATAAAACTTATAAGAAATATTGCAAGAGATAAATATTTACATGATTATATTTATTAAATCTCAAAAGAAGGATGTGTGTTAACTATGTTCACAACCTTGGGAAGAAAAAAATATTAGTAGATTCTACTGATTTTGAGGGCAAAAATCAGGAGACACTTCTTGCGACATTTTTATTCGAAACAAAATGTTTAAAACGATAGTACCCCAAAAAGGCAGTTTTACTCTTTAGATTATACATTCTGAGAATGATTTATTTGAAACATACTTAGTGAATTATTTGAAACATATATTTGAAATATATTTAATCTTAATATTTTAATATAATATTCACCAACCTCATAAAAGATTTATGAAAAATAAAAGAATATATTACAAGTAAAAGATAAACATTCTTGTTATTAATAATTTAGGAAGTGAACATTCTTCTTCTTCTTAGAGTTGGGTTTGTATATCATTGAGCAGCTCTGTTTTTATCAGCATTTTGTACTATTAACTCCAAACCCAATGTTTCCTAGTTCCAGTTGCTCGGGTCACCCACTTTATTAATAAAGTCCAATAACCCTTTAATGGAGTCTAGGTGTAACTCTCTAGTATGGATGATGCCTAAAGAAGTTAATCTAGGGAGGGCAAGAGCCTCACATTCGTAAATGATATGCTTGGCCGCTTCCTCTTGCGTATGACATTTCCTGCAGATAGGGTCTTGCTGAAACAGTCCCATTTTATGGAGGTGTTTTCTGAAATAATAATGCCCAGTTATGAAGCCTAAAATTAAATGTATCTTCTGCCTAGAGCATCTTAGAATTTCAGAGGCAATCCTTGCTGATGATCCACAAACCATACTTTTAGCATGGGTTTGACCAGGAGTGTTGAGCCAACCTTCATACATCTTCCGTTTTTCCCATCTAAGAACGTTGGTTTTTGCGGTCTTCAAATTGATCTCACAAAAAGGTTCTGCACTGATGGGAGCAAAAGACGGTCCTTGTTTAGTAAGTTCATCAGTCCTTTCATTACCTTCGATACCTTTGTGCCCTGGCACCCATACAAGGATCGCCTTGCTTCTAGTTGCCAATTCTGTAAGAAGGTTTCTACATTCCAAAATCATTTTAGATTTGATTTCAAACGAACTGAGCGCTTTTAAAGCAGCTTGACTGTCACTAAAAATGAGAATCCGCTTACCGTGGTAGCCCTTCCTCATATTTAGTCGCAGAC
Source organism: Latrodectus hesperus (assembly GCA_037975125.1). Classification (NCBI taxonomy): domain Eukaryota; kingdom Metazoa; phylum Arthropoda; class Arachnida; order Araneae; family Theridiidae; genus Latrodectus; species Latrodectus hesperus. The sequence goes on from CM075861.1 coordinate 63,561,573, forward strand.
AGTGGATAATAGCCAAAACTTCTGCCTGGAAGACCGAAGCGTATCGCCCAAGGCTTACAGACAAGCTAATTCTTGGTGACATGCCACAAACTCCCAGTCCTGAGAGGCTGTTCTGTAGTGATCCATCTGTGTACCAGATTAGATCTCCCGTTTTAGTTTCAAACATGTTGTTATCCCATTCGTCTCTAGTTGGAAAAACTATATCAAATGTTCTATCAAACATGTATGTTTTTTCCATGATGTCAGAGGGCATCAGGAAAGTAGGGTCTTGAATTTTCCTGGTGATACCCTTGTGCCCTTTGGCAACAGGCTGGTCATACCAGTGGTTTTGCAGCTTCATTCTGTATGCAGTCATTCTTGCAACGCTGCAGATGAAGATGTCCAAGGGAGTCAGATCCAACACAACCTCCAATGCTCTGGTTGGCGTGGTGGAAATTGCTCCTGTGATGCAGAGACAGGCTAGTCTTTGTAGACCCTCAGTCTGTCAATCACAGTCTTCTGTTCCACCTTACGCCACCAGACCACACAGGCATATGTGAAAATGGGCCTGACAAAAGCTGTGTACATCCATAACATCAGTTTTGGATGTAAACCCCAGTTTTTACCAAGCATTCGCCTGCAAATCATAATGCTTTTCTTTGCTCGGTTGATCCTATCATCAATGTGCTTATTCCAGGTGAGTTTCTGGTCTAAATAGATACCCAGATACTTCACCTCTGAAGCCACATTGATTTCAACATCAAAAAGTCTTGGTATGAAAAACCCCTTCCGTTTCCTTTTGCATGTAAAAGGTACAAGGTAGGTTTTCTGAGGATTAACCATCAGGTTCCCATCCATGCACCATTGACCTACAAAACTTAGAGCATCCTGAATGAGATGACAAGTTATGTCGAAATCTTTGCCAAGGATAAGGATAACAATGTTATCAGCATATCCTTGCATATAATAGCCCCTATCATTTAGATATTTTATAAGGCTCTTTACAACTAGGTTCCAAAGTGAGAGAACACCTCCTTGAGAACAACCTCTAGTAGTCTTTTTTTCAAATGATTCACGGAAGATGTTCATTTGCATTCATCTATCCGAAATCAAGGCCTCAATCCAAGTACACATGGTCTGATTAATCCCTGCTCCACTAAGTGCATTCAGGATGGATGGATGGGAAATATTATCAAAGGCACCTTGGATGTCGAGGAAAGTTGCCAAGGCAATTTCTTTTTGATCCAGAGTGGTTTCAATCTTAGAAACTAGCTGATGTAAAGCAGTTTCAGTAGATTTACCGAGTTGATAGGCAAATTGAAGAGAATGCAAGGGACTGTTACTACCCAAGTAATCTCTTATATGCTGATCTATGATTTTCTCCGTAATTTTAAGAAAGAATGAAAAAAGACTTATGTCTGTAAGACTTGGCCTGGTCATAGGTGTCCTTGCCAAGTTTAGGAATGAAAACAATCCTGGTCTTCTGCCATATCTTTGTTATGTAACCCAGTGCTAAGCTAGCTCTGTAAATTCTAGTTAGCACTGGTATGATAACCTCCTCTGCCTTCTGGATCATGATAGGCATAATTCCATCAGGCCCTGGGCTTTTTAGAGGTTTAAAGGCAGAGATTGCCCATTTAACAATATTGTAGTTAATGATATTTTTAGCGATGGTCCATTGATCGCTATTGACTCTTTGCAAAGAGCCAATGCAGTGCTCTCCTTCGTTGCTATAAATATCTCTAGCTCCTGGAAAGTGGGTTTTGGTTATAATTTCCATAACCTCTTTCTCGGAAGCAGCAAAATTACCCTCCTTGTCCTTTAAGATGCCAACCAAAATAGGTTCATCCCTTTTGAGGAGTTTTTGGAGTCTAGCTCCTTCAGAGATAGAATCTATCTCTTCAAAGAACTTCCTCCAGGAATAAATTTTGCTTTTCCTATCAAGTTTGTTATAATTAGTAAGGGCCGTTTTATAGTTCTCCCATTCACCATTTTTCTTGGCTTTATTAAAAAGTTTCCTAACATATGCCCTTTCGGCTGCTTGAGAGTCATTCTACCAAGGACATTGGAGTTTAGCTCTCCTGGTGCGAATAGGGCAATTGTTATGATAAGAATCTGGAATACTACTGTGCAGAAGGTCTGCTGTAACTTCTAGATCGTAGTTGTCTCTAATAGGTCTGTTCCAGAGCTCAACCAACCCAGTCAAATCCTCCTGGAATTTTTTCCAGTCCGTCCTAACTGGGTCTCTGAACATGCGATCCAAACACACATTAGAGTGAATTTCAAAATGGAAGTTTTGATGGTCTGAGCCAGAAGGTCTGCCACCTACTTTCCAATTTTTGATATTTTTGCTAATTAGCGTTGTCGCTATAGTAATGTCGATTACTTCAGATCGATTAGAAGTAATGAAAGTTGGTTCGTTGCCCTTATTTAGAATATCTAACCCATAGTTTAGAATGAGTTCTGTAAGGCATTCACATGTTTTATTTGTATCTGTGCTTCCCCAGACGACATGGTGAGCATTACAGTCTAGTTCTAGGACTACCTGTAAATTGTTGTCTCTGCAAAAGTTCATGAGCTTGTGCAGAGAACGGTCAGGTGGAGCCTTCTCTTCATAGGGCAGGTACACAGAGCCAAAAACAATTTCTCTGTCCCCTCCCTCTAGCTCCCCTCTCTCTAGGTGAGTCTGACTTTCACAGCTGTCAAGTCTCTAAGAATAAATTCGGAGAGGGGTAAAACCTCAATGTTTTTATGTAAGAGTATGCAAGTTCTAGCATTGCTATTGGTACAATAGATAAGCTTACCTTTAGTTCCTTTGAGGCCACTGATTCTCCCCCTAACCAGCCAGGGTTCCTGAATCAGGGCCAGGTGTATATCCCCAGCAAGAAACTTCTTACTGAGGTTAGTAGTACCACTTCTACTGTGCTGGATATTTGGCTTAAATTACCTTCACCCCCATCAGCAGGAGCAGGTTTGTCAAGTACTTTAGCCTGCACTTGGTGAAGTCCAATATGAAACTTATATCCCCTTACACCAAGTGTGGCAGCATCTAGTTCAGGCACACTAAGAACGATGGTCCGCCCAGATGGGTCGTTCTTAATGTTAAGAATGTTCCACTCCATTGGAGTGACCCCACCGTTCTGAGCCTCGATTTTTCTCAGGAGCTCTTTAGGCTCCAGTTTACTACAGATTTTTGGCAGTTTTACAATTATTTTGGTGGTTCTGACAAGTTTCCTTGCCTCACCCACCAAGAATATTTGCTCCTGCCAAGGGCTTATGTCATTCACATTCTGTTCCAGCCACTTTGAGCTCCCCAGATCTGCACAGTTGACAATAAGTGCCCCATTCTCAAGTTTACAGGATAGGAAGGTTGGGGCTAAACCCTCCTCATTCCTTCCTATTTTCTTGGTTAACAAGAGTTCCAGGTCGAAGGCCTGTTCCTCTGTTAGCCGTTTTTCCAGATGACCCTATGAGCACAGCCATCTTGACCACCGTGAGAGCCGCCCTGAAGGTAAATCCCCCAGGTCCTTATCTCTCGTCAGTCTTTCCAGTCTTGCCCTGGTCCATCCGGTTGGCGGAACGCTTCTTGCCTTTGGTTGCCTTGGGTTTTTCAACCCAAGTCCCCTCGGCGATTTTGCGTTCTCACCAGCCTCTTTTTCTGGGCACCAGAAAATCTCTTTTTAAGCTTGATTCTGGTCAGAGAGTCAGTCATGCTAGCGTTAGCTTCCTGACTTTCACCAGAAAAAGATGGTTTGAAGGTCATTTCTACCTCCTGTGAAGGATTCATTGCTGCCCCTTCACTAGATTGTCACTGAGTTCCCTTGTCTTTTTCAGCAAGGTCTACTTTAGAGGCTTCACCTGCAAATGCAGACAGGTTAGTTATTTCTTGTGTCTTTTAAGATAACAATTAATAAGCTCAGGTAATATAACAGTCCAAACAGCATTGCCTGAGTTACTGGGCAAGGCAAAAAAACTCTAGAAGTTCGCCAGGCAACTAGAGGCTCCGTTACGACACCATTACTGCGGTGCCAAATAGCCCCAGGCACAGGTCGCATAACACCAGGGTTTACGGAAGCTGGTTCGCGGCCTCTGATTCTATATTCAAGGCTATCCTATCATTCCTATAGGACCGACGATCCACCACTTGCCGACGCACCTGGTAGCTGCTCAGGCCCCAGGAAGTGAACATTAATGTCCAACTATTCATTTGATGGGGCATATTTTAATACACTAGAGCAATTTATAAATATTAAACCTATAAAAGAACATAAAATTTTGGCTTTTTTTTTAGGTTATTCATTGAAATTGCCAAAAAATCAGTAGATTTACATACATTATCAGGAAATTAGGAGAAATAATGAAAAATCAGGAGTTTTCTGATAAAATCAGTAGAGTTGGCAGCTATGTAACTATGTCTAACTGAAACTATTAATAGAGCAATGTTAATTAACTTAGTGTTATAAATGTTATCTTTTTCCTGTGACTTGTAATAATTAAGTTCATTTTAGAATAAAAGTTAATATTAAGCCTTACTGATATGGAATATATAGTTTGGTTGGTTTGTTTGTCGCTCAACGGTCATTTTTTTCACAAGAGGGCTATTTAGACCGGGACCTACGGTTTAAAGTGGATTAAGAAACACTACAAACATCCATGCCCAAGTTGGGATTCGAACCCACGAACTGTTGAACTGAAGGCAAGAGCGCTAACTATTCGGCTGTCAGCTCAGCCTGTTAACTTGGGAAAACTTCAGTTGAAACTAACATCTGCACTTGGAATATTACAATATTGATGTCAAGAATGGAAGTTATTGATAGACCCACAAAAATGTTCTATGATTAACTTTTCTTCAAAACGACAACAACCTAATTTCAACTTGTTCATCAACAATCATCCTATTTCCTGGAGTAAAAATAATATGAAATTTTCAAATCCACCCATAGCTTAAGTAAAAATAATTGCTCATACCTTAAGTAATAATAATTACAAAATGACAGGTAATAGAGTAATAATAGTGTTCAAGTAATTAAAACAAAAATGAATAAGGTTTGGTTTGGTTTGTTTGTCGCTCAACGGTCATTTTTTGCACACGAGGGCTAATTAGACCTAAAAATGAATAAGAAAATGTAATTTAATCACATTCAATTTGGTTCTTACACATTCAAAACATACTTTAATAAAAAATTATAACCTTAAAAATATTAAATTTATGTATAGTAAATTTTTTAAACAAATTTGTAGAGATATTAAAAATTAACAAAAATTATTATTTCCAGTAAACATTTCATTACTTAAATATACTTAAAATCAAAAAATTTAAAATCTGATATGGACTATTGAGATAAAAGTAAAGGACATTACTGAAATCAGAATGAAAAAATTTTAAACTTGTAAGGTTTAAGACATAGATGGTATTTGTGCTTCCTCAAATCTGAAGAAACAATAAAAAAAAAAAACTGTAACTTGAGATTAGATGAACACTTGGCACAAATTTACTGAAAATATTTGTATTAGGGCAACATAATTTATACAATCTGTTTCTATTTTTAGAAATAAGTGTAATGAAAAAATTATTGACAAATAAAATGGTGTTTGAAATCATATCATAACCAAATTACGGTTCAGTCGGAAAAGAAGAGCAGCACACCCCATATCACTAGTGTAGCTGGTTACAAGACAACAAATGATATGACAATAAAAATGACATTATATAATATAATACTAAATAAAAAATAATTGCTTTCATACTAGACTGACTGGACTGAGCAATTGATAATTGATTTAACAATACTATCAAAGCTCAACTTTTCAGGAACTTTAAATTCATAGATCATAATTTTGTCCGATTCAATTTCCTTTGGATGTATTGGTTGTTCTTCTGATACATCTGAAACAAAATACATTATTCTGACATCATTAGTCATATTAAAATAAAATTTTTCACATAAGAAATCCAAAAATACACATTATTTATAAAATTATAACGTAATTGAAATCATGTATTTTTCTGTTTTGGAAAAAATGAAATAGTTACTCCAATGCTATAAAATTAAATATTTTAACTATAAAAAAGGCAGAAAATTTAAAAAAAAATTTTTAAAGACAGAACATGTAAATATGAAAAAAATATATGTTTAGAATTAAATTATAATTTCTTATTATTTATTTTTAGAATTAAGAAATTTGTTAATAAGAAAAAAATATATTTACATACTATTGTTTCAGCACCAAGTAAAAATGAAACATTCACATGTTAAATAAAAATGACTGAAAACTTCATATTTATGACTTAAATATGTTTTTCATTGTAATAAAAAAAAACTAAATCTAAATTTATCATTGAAAAAGTAGACAAAACATTCTTGAAATGGATTAACACTGATATGACAAACTCAATGAGACATATCCTATTGCATAACACCCACACAGTAATATCACAATTCAACTGTTTAACACTCTTGATGTAAAATACTGACTAAGTCATACTGTTATTTGTCAGTATCTTACATGTTATTACATATATAAAATAACATACTGTTATTAGTTTTGTAAGAATGGCTTTTCTTAAAAGCAATACATTATCAGGAAATGGCAAACACTGTTTCTAAACTCTGACAACAACCTTCTATTTTATATCACTGGCTAATCTTTTTTATTTATTTATTTTGAAATTTTTTATTCATTTACTTCTGACAATAGTGTATTATAACTGCAGTAAATTGCAAACCACATCAATAAATTGTTAAAAATGTTGTTACATTTTTTAATTCACTAAATTTTTAAGACATAGCCGAAACAAAAGTTAAGAGCCTTCTGATAAGTTGCAAAATAGATGGTGGTGGACTATTGTAACTGCAATTTCGCAGTAAAAGCTAGTGAAAGAAGTTACAAAAATCTGCTCACAAAATACATAAATAAATCATTTAAGAATTTGTATAAAAACAAACAAATTCAAAATAAAAACATAACTAAAGCAAAGAAAAAAAAGAGAAAAAAAAGCCAAATGCAGGCAAATATAAAATAAATTTTAGTATACAAGAAACACTACAAGTGTGTGACTGAACAAAAAATTAGAAATAATAGACAAAGTACAACATATAAGACTATATAGAAGAATCGTATATAGAATATAAACATATATAGAAGAATAAATAACATGAAACTATGTTGAAAAAATCACAATTAATGAAACTTATGCAATAAATAAAAATGCACACATTTATTTATTTCTAAAATTAGTAACATTTTGGTATAGAAAACATAAAATCTTAATAACAAAATTCTGTAACCAATAAAGCTTGGTTAAAAATTCAACCATTAATGTGGTGGAATTTTAATTAAATAATAATTTTGAATAATATTTTTAGAAAAATATTTGTTACTGCATAAGACCATAAAAATTCTTACCTAAGCATTTTATAAGCCAGTCATTAACCCCACCTTTTACAGCATCACATGCTGTATGAGGGGAATAAACAGCAATATTATGTCTCACACACTCTATGACTAACCAATCTTTCCAGTACTTAGCAAGAAGTCTTGGCATGGCATGAAAAATAGGTGGATGATAAGATATTATAAGATTTGCTTCTTTGGCAATAGCTTCTTCTAAGACTGGTTTAGTCAAATCAATTGTGAAGAAAATGGTTGATATCTGAATTAAAAAAATAAAAATTAAATTTGGCACACGAGACATTAATTTTTTGTTCAATATATATCACCACTTATACAAAATTAAACAATTTTAAGCAGTCAATTTTCTCTTTCCTTATTCCCTGATTCTTTAAGAAGTTCTAAGAACTTTATTTTTTTTCCTGGTTCTAAGAACCATTCTCTTTTAGTAACTGTACCATTTATTTGTAATTTAATTTACATTTTATAGTAAATTAAACCCTAATCAAAAAGGATTTAGTAAAATAAAAGCAAGGCAATGTTGGAAGAAAAAATAAACATAGTTAAAAATTTCTAAAAAAAAATAACCATATTTTAAAATAAGAGTAATAATTTTAATTAGAATTATTACTTTAATTATAATGAAATGAAAAACTTCCTATAATAAGAGAATCAAAAAAAAAAACACTAATAAACTATTATATATGAGTTAAATCTAATATCCTATATATGTAAGTGCTTTACTAAAGTCTATTCAAAAAAGTTTATAAAACAAAGTAACAAATTGTCTAAACTAAATATTAAAAAAAAAATTCTAAATGTCTCTTGTACTCATATCCATTCTTTTGTGTTTGCAATAAATGCTAAAATTTTGGATGGAGAAAAAAATTGTTTCTGGGAGAAAGCAAAGGGTGTTTATTAGATATATGCAATCCTTTCACGAACCTCTTCAAAGAATCAGTTCTCTCCTGGCACTTAAGTATTAATTTTTTTCTATGGAATGAGTAAATGATGACTCTGTAAAAAGTGTGGTGGCTTTACAGAATTCTCCTTTTCTCCACTCTTAGAGTGAAACCATTTACTCTTTAACAACCAGTAATTTTGCTTCATGACTGCTGATCAATCAGTAGAGAATCTGCAGATTAACTCAGTTCTTTGCATTAAGTTCAATTTTTGATGCCATTGCCCTCTAACTTTTTACTAGTTCTAATTCAGTCATCAGTTTGCCTTCATGTATTCTTTAGAACTTGCAGTTTTATCTCCAGCAATGTGAACAATTCGATACTTAAATCTTCATTTCACTCATCAACAATTTTTAGTCACATAAATTGTGTCAAAACTATGCATAATACCAACAAATTATACACACACATCCATCTATACATGTAAATAAATCTATATCTGCCCACATGTATATATATATATATTGCATGGTAAATAAATACTTATGTATCTCATATTTTTTATTTGTATTTACCAATTTATAACTTGATGAAGTTTAGTTCTTAAAGAATATATTTAAATGCTTCATTGAGCTTGGGAGAAAAAAACTGATCCCTAAATAAACAATTGATGTTTAGCTTACAGTGGCAAAAATAAAAAAGTAGAATTAAATATCTAAAAAAATTGCACACTAGACAAAAAAAAATTTCAAGAATGGAAACAAAATGGCCACATTATATTAAACATATTAACATTCAGTAATGCTTTACTTTTTTTACTAGGAGCACTTTTTCTAGGTAATAGAGAACATTCATGTCTTCTAATGGACCTCAAGCACTCAACCGAACAGATGTGAATGCAAAAGTGCAACAGCTTGTCTTGTTTGACTGAATTGAACCCAAGACCTTATGTTCTAAAGACAGCTGTCCTACCAAATATTACTTGCAACCAATAATACTTGACTTTGGTGTTCTTATGAAAACAATAAGTAATATATTATGCCAATTTATCAATCTAGTCAGCCATTACATTACTGTTATGCTCCATTCCATTTAATTCACTGACATACTTTTTAAACTGGCAGTTGGAATTCTATTTATCATTCAAGGAAGCAAGTTAAAATATCTTAACTTTTTATTACAAACATATTTGAGGGCTCAGCTAAGTTGAATAACAACTGATGCTATGTGAGATAGTGATACAGCATAAGGCTGCAAGAAAAGTTCTAACAATGTATATACAGAATATCTTCTAAAATCTCCCACATTCCAGTGTTGCAAGATCAAAAAATCTCCCTGCATTTATTTTGATCAGCATAATTGCATATAGCAAGAATATCCCATTTAAATTTTTTAACAGTAGTTCCTGTAATAACAGTCATTAAACTCAAGCCCTACCATACCATTTTTAAATCCTATACCAACCAAAAACAAAAAATTTTTAAAGTCTTATATTTGCTTATTACTTAATTTTTGGTTGTGAAATCAATTTAAATTAAACTAAATACAACAAAAAATAAAATTGAATACAAGAGAAATAGATTGTACATAGATACAATAATATGAACACTTTGAGATAAACCAAGACCAAAACAGTATAATTTCCTTTTAGAACAAGAATCAAATACTTTAAAATCTCAAAGAAAATTATTTTAAAAATGAATCAGTATTGTCTCATTGAAAATCAAAATGCTCCATAACACAAGTAGAAAACTATCTGACATATATTCCTATATAAAGTAAGAAGGCAAACTCTCTCTATGACATAATTAAAATCCTTTATCTTAAAAACATTTGCTGAATTCATTTCAAAAATCTACAACATATCGAGGAATCAACTTATGCCAACAGGAGCACACACTAATGCAATCTACCAAAAATATTCCCACAGGTTACAATGCTTGGTGGACCATCTTACTTTTTGAGAATTATATTACTAGTTTTAGAGATGCAGAATTACCAAAAACTAAAATCATTGCTCATTCATATAAAACTTCCGAGATAGATTTGGTTTCACATGAAAAGGAAAACCAGTGTAAATCAACTGAAAGAATAGAAATGGTTCCTTTGGTACTAGAAGCAGAAATGATCTCTAGTCCATATATGTCTGGAATAAAGCAAGCTGTTAGTAACAAGACTGCCTGTCTAGATAGCAAAAATATTAAGAAAATGTTATCGGATATGCAGAAATGAAAGCTGACTTGAGAGTTAAAACTTGACTAAGTGCACTTGAGTTGAAAAAAACCAAAAGAAAAGGTGAGAAAGACTATCTCAGTTGATGGAGCAAGAAAATGGCTTCAAAGACTACAGAAAAGACAGGCGAAAGATGGAACCTACAAAGAGGCTCTCAAAGTGGTCAAGATGGCTGTGCTTCTGGATAGATATACTGAGATCAGAAGAACAAGAATTCTTTGGAACTCTTTATAACCAATAAAATTGATAAAAATAAAAGGCTAACAGAATAAGAAGATTCTTAATTTTAATGACAGTCAAGCAACCTTATTAGCCCCTTTAACAAATTAAAAATTCTAGAATCCTTTTTGAATGAGAAAACTTCTAAATGTCAACTAAGAGCATGTTATTTCTTATCTGGGTGCCAGGACACATAGCTACAGAAGGCAATGAAAAAGCTGATGAACTTGCAAAACAAGAATCATCTCCCAATCCATGCCTTTTATGGCATTCATTTGTAAACTATTAAAGGAGCTATTCTTAAATGGGAAAAACAGAAGATAAATCAAGCCTGGCTTGAATTTTTTGAATAACCACAAGTTAAAAATATGATATAGAAGTCATCTGCGATAATTACTGATGACATTCTCAGATTCCCAAAATAGAAGATATAAAAAGTTGTGGTATTCATTATTAGGTGCTGTTATTTAAAATAAATTTTATATGATACAATTTTCACACTGATTTCCTGTTTATAGAAAATGCCATATGAGTGAAGAAACAGCTTATCTTATTGTATATGAATGTGATGCCCTTGTACTTACTCCATCAACTACTTTAGGTACTCCTAATATTAAAGAATTACAATTAAGAAATTTTAAATTAGAATTTTAAAATTTCAAAAGTAAAAGGTCCATTTGAATTTATAAACAAAGTAGGAGACCCTAATAGATAGAGCTAGGTTATTTTGGGTTTGGAGAATGCAGCAAAATGTTTTAATAAAGATGCCTTACAAATCTAATTAAAAAGACTTAATGATTTCATCGTGAAGATAGCAAACTTCACAAATTCATATTGATATTGACTTGGAGTTTAAAAAAAATAAGAGGTTAATAAAATGTGTTAGTAAAATATTCCCCAGTTTGTTTTACAATACAAGTTGCAGTAATAATAAAATTGACAGTGAATAGTTTAATTTTTTTTTCATTTGATTATAAGCTAAAGTCATATTAAACTAGCCTACTTACAAACTATGGTAATGACTATTAGTGATGGCTTTACTTAGCAATAAAAATTAAATAAGTCCAGGATCTTAATAAAAACTGTTATTTTAATAATTAATAATTTTTTTATAATTAAAAATTTTTTCAAATACTCTTCTTGGTGATTAAATTTAATGTCATGAAATGCCAGTTGGTTAAACAAGTCATTCATATTACTGATCTAGAATGTCACTCTCGACTTCACAAAAAATAAAAAAGATTTTCTTCTTAAGCTAGTGTTAAAGCACAATAGAAAATTTTATCCACATATTTCGTTATAATCTGTTTTTTTTAATTAAATGCATTGATATATTATTTTTTACAAGTTTAATTTTACAAATGAACACTTAAAAATTGACAGAACAAGGATATATTCATTGCAGAATAACTTTTATCATATATGTATATTTATTTAAACTTGTTTCTACTTAGAAAACAATGATTCGTTTTTATTCAATTCAATCAATTCACGTCTTTAAATAATAAAATCAGAGAAAAAAGCAAAAATAATTAAAATTCTCACTTTAGTGTTACGGTGTGGTTGAAGTTGTAATCCAGTTTTATCCCATTTTTCGGCTAATTCTGGAGGGATAACTTTTTCAAAAACAGTTAAGACAGATTCAAGATCCATGAAGGTACGATTAATAGTAATATTTAAAATCTTCGACTTTTTAAGTAAGTTTTGTTTGTAATTAGCAACAACAGGATTCCAATTATCTGCAACAATACAATTTAAAGATGAAAAGCTACGAATATTTCTATGGGTCAATAGGTATTTTAATAAAGAAACTGTCATGCCACATGGACAAAAATAAGTTTTTTTTTATTTGATTGACTTATATGAAATTACTTTTGATTTTTCTATTAATTAAGTTCAGGAGAAAAAGTTCAATTGATTGATTGATTAATCAATAAATCAAGCTTCAACAAAATTTGCAGATTCAAAGTGGGAAGCATGTACTATTGTTCGAACCATGGAGGAAGGAACATAAGAGGAGATGTTGTAACCGCGAAATATCATGAGCGCCGGTGAAGTAGCTAGCAGACGATACCACGCCCTCTCTGTCTTTCAAGAGAAACAATACTTTCTTATTGAGGACACAGTATAGGCAAGCATTATTTTCATTTCAATTGCACACAACGAAATAAAAGAAATCTAATTTATTTACTAATTTTAAAAAAGTTATTTTTATTGATAGTAAGTGCTTATTTTGTATTTTTGCTAGTTATTAATATTATGTATTTCAATAAAGAAATTTTAGGCGTATTATTCACCTTATTGACTTTCAGATAAACACTTGAACATTATGAATTAAATATGATATTATTATATTTTAATCTTGAAAAATGTCGATTTTTCTTTTCTGTATTGATATTCAGTGGCAAAGTTTCCTACCCATTTATTCCCTGTGATTTTATCTATGCATGAAATACTGATCTATTTGGTTATAATTTTTCCCTTTATAAGGAAGAATTATGCTTCTCTATATAAATTTATTTATATCTATATAGTAAAAGTATTTTTTCTTTGGTGTATTTTTAGTCCAATATTAGAAAAAAAGTTTTTATTATCAATAATTTGTAAATGAATTTCGTTGATTAATGTAAAGTAAAAAAAAAAAATTGTAATATAAAGTCAACTGTATGAAAACTAGAAGCTAAATAAAGTATTTTTTTAATCTAAAATTGAATTTCATTAAATCTTGATTTATTATATTTAATAAGATTTATATAAGATAATAATATCTTCTCAAGAAGTACGATATTTTAATATTAATGTAACGTTAAAAACTCAAAATTTAATTTTTTTTAACTCAATGTTTTTAAACTTTTGTTTTATAAAAATTGGAATTTATTAATTAGCAAAATAATTAAATGTATTCCTAAACTTATAAAATTAATCTCCTTTAAATTAATTATTTTACAGATGAAATTTTTCTTTTATAATGATTATTCAATAAACATTCATTAAAATAATTTCTGTTTAAACAACGAAATTTAAATAAGCATATTTTCTTTCAAATATTTCAATCCAACAAGAAGCTTAATAGTAAAGAACAGGTTTTAGCGTAATGTTTTGGAAGACAGAGGGGTTATGTCACATACGTCAAGCGTTGACCAATAGAGCGGCTCCACTTATGTTCCTTCCTCCATGGTTCGAACAGGGGTACTCGAGGAAGAATTCCCCGGAAAACTACGGCGGAGAAGTGACGTCAGAAAACGTCACAAAATAGGCGTTCCGAGAGCTATTAAGTTTTCTAGAAGCTAGAAATATCGGGCAGGCCAGCGGGGACAAAACAAATTATTTACCTTTTTCTTTTTTTCGCCTTTCGAAATAATGTTTGCAATTAACTTTTATCAATATTTTTATGATGAAGATGAATTCATGAAAAAACTTCGCATAGGTCATTAAATTAATTTTTGAATGTTAAATATAATAATTTTATTAAATTATTTATTGAAAATAAATTATTTATTAATGATGATCGATGATGATGACAAAAATTTATTTTATAAATATTAACATTTTAAAAGTTTGTTTTTAAAGTTTATTACTTTTATGAAGTTATATAAATCGAAGATATCTGTGGGATTCAGAAGATAGAACTTATTTTGACAAATATAAAAATGTTCTATTTTAGAAAATAACTCATATGTTTTACATAACATTTGAAGAATCTGAAATGGGTTATAATTTGTATTAATACTGAACATGGATTTTTTATGAGAAGGAAATAAATTGAAATTCATTATCTTATTTTTTTATATTTAAGTAAATTTAGATAAATTAATTAGTAAATTTAACATGTTAGTTTATATATTTAAGTTAATTTAGATAAATAATAATACTATCTTTGAGTTAATTTAGTTAAAATACACAAAAGGGTTATATTCTTCATTTAAATATACTTTATTTAATATTATTGAAAACACATTGAATCTTGTTATATTAAATATATATAACTGCAACCATAATTTTGCTACATATTTTATGTTGCTATTATTGCGTAGGTATTATATATTTTCAATAAAATAATTTCAACATTAGATTTTAAAAAAAATTGTAATTAATTAAACTAATATTTATTGACAATTGATGTATATATTCCTCAACCAAATTAAGTTTAAATATAATGATACAATAATGTAAACATTTTTTGATTGAGGATTAAGGTCTTAGAAAGCATTTGTCTACGTTTGTATATGTATATATGTGTGTGTGTGTGTTGGTCCATTGTCAGGAAATAGCATATTGTTTAAATCATTTAATTATGGTTTTATATGACTACATATAAAAATTACTATTAACAAATAAATATCAAATAACAATCTAACATCATTTTATTTATAATCCGAAATTTGTCCAACATCAATTCGCGTCTTCACGTCTTTTTCTCTTCCATCATCTCGTCGTTCTCCTTTTCCTTCTGCATGTCCAGCGGCAGACTCGATGTGAATGGCCATCTGGTGGCGCTTTCAATCACACACACACACACACACACACACACACATATATATATATATATATATATATATATATATATATATATATATATATATATATATATATATATATATACACACCCAAGTAGCAAAATAACTTCGCACTATATTGGCTATTCGTGGCTTTGTCTTGGTCTAGTATTGGCAGTCCATATTGGACCAATCCTAGATGGCCTACATTCCACTACACAGGACCAATGTGAGTTGCCTAAGTAGGGCCAAGTCTGGCAATCTACATTAGACCAATCTGGGTGCCCAAAATAGGACCAAGCTTGCAGGCCGAAATTGGTCCAACCAAGAAAGGACCTATCTTGGGTTACAGGTTTGTCATTATATGTAACTCATAATGATAACAAGATTCTATTTTGAATTACTAAATTAAAAGGAAGCTATTTTAAATTATTGCACGATAAATATTTTTTGAATTAATCCTGTATTGTTGCATATTACATGAGTAAAATAATTGTCATGCTTAAAATGCATTATTTTGCTTTTCATTTTGAAAATAAATGTAAGTGATAAATTTTAAACTTGTTATTCTTTTAAGCAATATTTAAATAATTCAGCTAAATTTAAGAGTTATATGATGAAAATCATATTATGTTGAAAATAATATTCAAAAAGAAAGAGAAATGAAGTAGAAAACACATAAATATTTACTACTTACCAATTGTGAAACTATGAACGATTTAGCATATAAATCTAATTATTGTGTATGCAATATTTTAAATAATCATATTAACAATATATTAATTTGATTTGCTTAATATTAAAAGAGAATTCCGTTTTCTGCACTCGTTAACACAAACTATCAGTTTTTGTGTATAATCACATTTTTATATATTACCCTATTTTTATTTCACTAAATAAATGGTTCTTTTCTATTAAATTAAAATGTAAATTTTGTTTTCTACAAGAAATTAAATTGAGAATTTATACACTTATAATCTTTCTACTTGTGTTTTTAAGGAAGAAAAAAGAATCATTTTACATTTCTAACTCATAATGAATTGTTGTACATCTAATAAAAAAGTATCCAAATTTGTATAACACTTATTTAAAAATATCCAGCTAGATGTTAACTACTGTTTCTGAATATTTTAACTTAAGCTCGTATCTAGCTGTCAGACTTCCAAATATTTTTTCCCTTTTAATAAGAAAGAACATAAATAAAAACAAACTCATGAATTATTTGGTAAGAATTCAGCATTAATTTTGAACAAAAGTTGCTCAGTTCTAGAAATATTTTTCCGGAATATATTGATTAGACCAGGAGTTTCCAACCAAGGGAGCATAGAGAAATGTCAAGGGGGGGCGGAAAGCGTTTGTATTTTCTTTTTATTTTTTATACCACTAAGGTGGCAAATAAGCAAAAAAATAAATAAATAAATAAATAAATAATAAACAATATTAAGAAATGGCATTAGCAAATAACGTTTCAATGTAACATTTAATTTACACGTATAAAATTAATGAAATTAAATATCATATTATACACAGTTACTTGTTCTGTCAACCACTGTTTCAAGACCCGACGTCGTCAATCGTGGTTTATGCAAGTTTTGACAATTCACAACATGAAAGCAGCGCACACCCGCTCCTATTAACATTCATCACTTAGAAAACAATTGTGTACCTGCCGGGCGCGCATGAGCATCTGTGAAATTCATTCCCGCATATTTGCGGCAAATGTGATGTTTAGGCGTACATTTTTTTGCTGAAAAATCAGTTTGAGTGAGCAAAATTATTGGGTCTCACTGTTGAAAAATAAGTTTGGGTTTACAAACTTCAGTCAGCATTTTTATTTAATTTACTGAATTGGTAGTAGAGCAGAGAGGCGTATATATCGGCCATTGTGATTGATTAATTACTTGTTTTGTTATTATAGGTGCAAAATGGCAGCGAAAAAAAGAAATTTTTTTGAAATATTATTAAGTCTGTATTTACTTTCATAGAAAAAGACGAGTTACAAATGCCTCAGTGTATGGTATGTATGAAAGTTTTAAGCAAGGATAGCATGAGGCCCAATTTCCTTGGAAGGCATTTGGAGCAACAACATCCTACTCTGGTTTTGAAGACGAAAGAGTTTCTTCTAAAGCAGAATCACTCAAGCGAATAAGATTGGATAAATTGGGAAGTTATCCCACAGACGTATCGCAGCATCTCAAAGCTTCATTTGAAATAGCTTTTATGATAGTAAAGCTGATACTATCGGTGAAGAATTAGTAAAACCACGTGTCCTAAAAGCCATGCAGATAATTTTAGAGCAAAAAATTCCCTTTCGAATAACACAGTCAAGCTATTACATTGCAGTAGATGTTAAGTCACAAATAATTAACAAAGTAAAATCATCGCTATTTACACCTGAAGATATATTGAATTCAATATTAAATTTTGTAGCAAAAAATGATTTGGATTGGAATAAGCTCATTGGACTTTGCACAGAGGGCGCACCTGCAGTGATAGGTGTACGATAGGGCTTAGCTAAAAAGCTTAAGGAAAAATATCCCGCAATGGTTAGTACACATTGTGTTATTCATAGGCAAGCTTCCAAAACATTGCCACAGAAATAACGCCAGACTTTGGACTAGGCTATGAGGATTGTAAACAGCATCGAGAGCAGCACTTTGAACAGTCGGTTATTTACTTTGCGAAGATCTCGCGGAACTGGCTGTCCAAAGGCAACATGTTGGCTCGCTTCCAATGAATTGAAAGAAGAGGTAATTCTTTTTCTTGAGTTCAAAGGAAAGCACGATATCTTCACAATGTTTAAAGATGACACATTTCAATGGAGGTTGGCTTATTTAACTGACATATTTGGTGCCTTGAATGAGCTAAACTTGAAAATCCAGGGCAGAAACAGCACTATAATGAGCAATTATGATTATTTTCAGGGGTTCATAGCAAAGCTTCAACTTTGGAAGGAAAAATTGTCTTCTGAAAATTTTATATCCTTTCCTCGGCTGTTCGAAGCAATTAAAAATAACAAACTGGATGAAAATTTGAAAGCTGACATAAAAGCTCATTTGCAAGCGCTCGAAGACGAATTTCACCGATACTATCGAAACATCGATTGAGAGTCACCGATACGGCACATGACAAGAAATCCATTTGTTGTCGATATTTTACAATTACCAGAAGATCAGGAAGAATTTCTAGAAATGGAGGCTGATTCATCCATGAAATTTGACTTCCATCTTTTGACATTGGAGAAATTGTGGATCAAAAGATTACCTGTTAATTAGAGACTTGCCTCCCTTGTTTTACGAGAACTATAGTGCTATAAGGAACTATAGTTCCTTTTTCTTCAACTAACTTGTGTGAGACTGGATTTTCTGCTCTAATTTTAATTAAAACTAAACAGCGAAATCGTCCTGATGTAGATAGAGACTTGAACATAGCTTTGGCAAAAATAGAACTTAGAATCAACCAGCTGGTACAGAAAATGAAATCTCAAGTGCCTCATTAGTATCTACTCTTATTTTATTAATTTTTGCAGATAAAAACATTTATTATTTTAATTTTAACCTTTAAAGTTGGTTTATTAGAATTAAAATTAAATGCTTTTAAGTACATAATGTGCGTTTTTTGTTACTGTAAACCAATATTAAATTATATTATTTTAACTGTTCATTTCAATAGTATCTGTTACAATAAAAATTATTATTGAAATGAATAGTTGAAGGAAAAACATTCTATGATGAAGACTTTCGAACAATTATAGCACTATTCTGGAAGCAGTCATTAATCAATGTCCAACATAAGTATAAGAATTTTCTTTTAGTTTTGTATTTTGACTTAAAAGTTGGCATAAATGTTAGGAAGGATCTAGATTAATATTTCACAAGCTCCACAATGTGTAGAACTAGTGTTCTTTTATTGTGTAATTAAACATAAAGTAAAAATGTGCACTTTTTTCATATAAACAATTTTCAATAATTTATAACTTTAATATATGTTATTAGAGAAATACAAAACTACCATTAGTCATACTCTTTAGTAATAATTAATCGTAATAAGTAAATTGCACAACTGACACCTTGATTTACTTCTATGCAAAGAATACTGAGATTCATGCCATATCAGGAACATTTCATACTGTTTGGAAAGGAATAATTTACACTGTTTTACGTTTTCAACAGAAATTTGAAGCCAAACTATTCTAATATTTGCTTATGATTTTCAATAGAACTATTAATTAAAAAATACTGATAAATATAGTTTCAGATATTTGGTAGTTATTTTGAATATTCGGAGTAATTCATAAATCAGGGTAAAATTTTTCTAGCAATACTAAAATTAGTAACAGTTTGAATACTAAATAAGTTTTATTAATTTATTCTTTATTAAATAGAAGTCATGTACAATTCAAAGTTCAGTCAGTACAAGATGGAAATAAACTAAAATTTATGCGACTCTCATAGGAATTACAAAAGAAGATACTTAGCTTCATTCTGGAAACATTTACTAATTAATACCCAACATGAATGTTAGATTATTAAATTTTTTTAACTATTTTACTTTGATTGGGTGAAAAGTTTTACATTTTTAAAACATTAAAAATTTGAGACTGAGTGCATCTAAATAATGAATTAAGAATTTGTAAAGGAAGCAGAGCCACTTTAAAAGAGAAAAAGCTGAAGAAAAATGTTTGGATAGATGGCGCTGTCGACTACTATTATGTGTATGAAGACTTCGCACTTTAGAATTAGCTTCGATTGGGGGTGGAAGTTCTGCCAACTTTTCGATGGAACTCTTTAGATATATTTAATATAATTAATTGTTTTGAATTTATATGTAATTGTTAGTATTGTGTGTACCATTCGTGTTTATTAAAATTGTTTTGTTTATAATACGTGATCTCTTGTTTACTTTCCCGAGCCGTGTTTTGAATGCAATGTTTCGATTTTATAGATATTATTTAGATTATGAATTTTATATATAAGATTTTCGTCAAAGCTACTATTTTATTTCCATGCCCCTGGAATAAAAATGAAGCCATGATTGTTACTAAAGTATAACTATTTGCATATAGTTTACAGTTTCCAGAAATTTGCACTTGTTTTTAATTTGGCATCAAAAGCCCTAGTCTTTGGATTTTCACACATGTATTCCCCAACATACAATTCTATAGGATGGCAAGCCATGCTTTGAATATTTTTGCTCACAATTTTTCACATTTCATCCATTCTCAAGTGCAATGAAACTTTGTAAGTTATAGACAAATAAGTCTACCGTTTGAAAAAATTTATAATGGAAATTAACTTGCAAATAAGTTAATGAATGTATAATATTGTACTTAAGAATAAGTTCACAGTTAATGTAAACATGTTGAATAATCTATTGCACATAATTCCTTATAAATAAAATATAAAAATTGAAAGAAACACGGTCAACAACATAAAAAGCTCCGTAACTTACGACACAGATGAGTTAAACAAATTTTTTTTAACATTTTGTTTATTCAGTAAGATTTTTAGTACATAAAATTTAGTAAGCTATTTATTAAATACAATTTTTGATTCTTATATTTGATTGAAATAAATTAATTGAATTTCCCTGCATAATGAAATAAGTTGGGAATTTAAAGCTGGTTTTTTAATCTACACAAGCAACAGACAATTGTTTTGTCTATAAATTAAAAAGTTGATTCATTGTACCAAAATATATATAAAGTAATTTAACAATAAGTAACTGAACAATCAAATTATGTTTTGCTAAAGAAACCAAAATTTCAAATAAAAAACATAATTTTACTGAAGAAGTATGTCGAATGGAGACTATTTGTATTAAATGTTAAAAACAGTATAAAAATGACTTCTCGTACATAAATGCAATGGAGAAAATAAATAAATTCCAGGAAAAGGGCCAAATAAATTGTAACACAATCAAACTCAAGGCTTTTGAATTACGTTCTTAAAACTGACAAATTTTTTAAAAAATAGAAATTTTCATGGTAATCAAACGTTGATTCAAATGTTAGAAAAAACAAACCTTCAAATTAACAGCTTTTTATACCAGCATTTAATATAAATGTAAAATATAACTTTATCGAAGTGTATGGATAAATCAAATGGAAAATACTAATATTATGATATTATAAAGCGCAGTAGGGTTATATTATATACATAATTACATCGTAGAAAATAAAACACTGCATTCCAGGGGCATCTTTAAAGTGCGATGAAGACAAATAAATCGAAACAATAGTTCTTTTGAAATATTATTCTGTAAATACATCTATCAGAAATTTATGTGTGAATAAATAAATATAGATAAATACTTGTACAGCTTATTTTTTTATCAATGTAAGTTAATGTATAACAATAATATCGGATTTTGAGCTTTGGTGTAGTTTCATGTTTAATAATACGAGGGTTACTCTGAAATTTTTGAGATACGCGCAGAGGAAAATTTACAAAATAAAAATAAAGGTTTAATTTTAAAGTACAAAGTATTTTAACACAGAAGACGCTGACTTACTTCTTACTTCAACTTACTGACTTACTTCAACTTATTGACTTACTTCAACTTATTTAGATTGGAATAAATTTTAAACAGAAGCGAAAATGGAGTTGACGCGAGAACATTATCGCGCTATGATATTCTACGATTTCAAAGCAGGATTAAATCAAGAAGAATGCGTTCAATGGTTGCATATAGCATTTGGTGATGAATCTCCAGCTCGTGCTACTGTATTCAGATGGTTTAGAGAATTTAGAAGAGGTCTCAATTTTCTTCAGGAGGAAGAACACACAGGAAGGCCCCCGTCGGTAGTAATCCCAGATAATGTGTCTGCCATACGAAAAATGTTAATGGATGATAATCGCTGCACCTATCAAATGATACATCAGGAACTTAACATTGGATCCGCAGCCATACACAAAATCATTCATGAAGAATTACATATGAAAAAAGTAGTTTGCCGTTGGGTTCCCCATAATCTAACTGAGCATCAAAAAGAGGAGCATGTCAGAATCAGTAAAGAAACTCTTAATATGCTGAATGATGGTGGCCACCGCATCATTTCTAAAATTGTAACAGGTGATGAAACGTACATACTGTTTTTATACGTTCCAACTCATCAAGAAAGCAAAGTATGGGTCTTTGAAAATGATCCCACGCTGACAATGGTGAAAAAACAACGCGCACTGAAAAAAGTGATGTATGCCGTTTTCTTCAGAAGTACGGGATTGGTCAAAGCCATCAAGTTGGAAGGACAGAAGACAGTTACAGCAAACTGGTATACCACTAAATGTCTTCCAGAAATTCTACAAGAACTCAATGTTAGGGGACTAATGCTTCACCATGACAATGCATCTTCACATACAGCCGGATTAACAGTTGAGTTTCTTAAACAAAAACAAATTAAAGTGATCGAACATCCGTCGTATTCACCTGATCTAGCTATGTGTGACTTTTGGTTATTCTTTAATCTAAAAAAGAACTTACGTGGACATCGTTTTCATTCAGAAGAAGAGATTGATGTGGCTGTAAATGCATTTTTTTCATCTATTCGAAGAAATGAATGGCTTGAGGCATTTAATCTGGGGAAAATTCGTCTACAAAAGTGCATTGATGCTGGAGGAGACTACTTTGAACACACCTAAAATTTTGTAAGTATAACTTTAAAAACCTAGTTTTATCTCAAAAATTTCAGAGTGACCCTCGTATATACAAAAAACAATTACAAGTAAAAAATAAAATATAATGTATCTAAAAATGAAAATATAAAATGTTTTGATTTCCATTATAATTATAAGTTCAAATGAATCAAAAATTTTCATAATAACCAAAATTTGTTATTACAAATATAAGAAAAATCAAACTTACCAACTTATTTTAACTTCTTGACTTATTGGAAACATCTTGATAAAATAATTGAAATTGAAAACAGTCGCGATTAAACTTCAATAATCGAAGTTTCTAGAAGAGTTATATTACCTACATAATTACATAACTAATATATAATTAAAAATTACTGATAAATATGGCTTTAGATATTTGGTAATTATTTTGAATATTTCAGAGTAATTAATAAATTAGAATGAAACTTGTAAAATTAGTAACAGTTTGAATACTAAGTTTTATTAATTTATTATTCTTTATTAAGTAGCGTACAACACAAAGTTCAGTCAGTACAAGATGGAAATAAACTAAAACTTGTGTCATTCACCAAGGAGTTACAATTACGTAGCAACATTCTGGAAACAGTTACTAATTAATGCCCAGTATAAATGTTGTTAAATAGATCAATAAGAAAATAATTTTTTAAATATTGTACATTGATTGATTGATGTGAATGCAGAGACAGCCATACCCCGCTTGCAGAGGGGCGCCAAAGCATTTCAAAGCTAAACAAAATCTTTCAGAAAATCTTAGTTTTATCATAATATCAATTTTATTCGGAGAAATAAACTTTGCATCTTATATTTATTGATTCCAGGGGAAAATAAACAAGAAGAGCTCCGGAGAGGAATCAGATTTGGAAAAGAGGGGGTTGAGACAGGAGTGCAAAACTTTTACGCTTATATTTCTTTATTAATAATCATTTTGCATGGTTTAGTTCCTTTTAAAAATTGTGTTCTTTTAACCATGTTTTCGATTTTCATTTCTTAATTAGTCAGATTATCGGTTTTCAACCTGGAACCAGGGGGTACGTGTACCTTCCTGGGGCTTGAGCAGCCACCAGGCGCGTCGGCATGTGGTGGATAGCCGAATGTCCTGTAGGAATGACAGGATAGCCTTGAATATAGAATCAGAGGCCGCGAACCAGCTCCCGTAAACCCTGGTGTTATGCGTTCCGTGCCTAGGGCTAATTGGCACCCCGGTATTGGTGTCTTAACGGAGCCTCTAGTTGCCTGGCGAACTTCTAGAGTAATTTGCCTTGCCCAGTAACTCAGGCAATGCTGGGTGGACTTATATTACCTGAGCTTTTTAATTGTTATCTTGTGGCTGAAAAGACACAAGAAGTAACAAACCTTTCTGCATTTGCAGGTGAAGCCTCTGAAGTAGACCTTCCTGAAAAAGACAAGGGAAGTCAGAGGCAATCTTGTAAAGGGGCAACAATGAATCCTTCGCTTGAGGTAGAAATGACCTCCAAACCATCTTCTTCTGGTGAAAGTCAGGAAGTTATCCCTAGCATGTCTGACTTTCTGACCAGATGAGACTGTTTCAGCAAGACCCTATCTGCTGGAAATGTCATACGCAAGAGGAAACGGCAGAGCATATCATTTATGAATGTGAGGCTCTTGCCCTCCCTAGATAAACTTCTTTAGGCATCATCCATACTAGAGAGTTACACTTAGACTCCATTAAAAGGTTATCGGACTTTATTAATAAAGTGGGTGACCCGAGCAAATAAAACTAGGAAGCATTGGGTTTGGAGTTAATGGTACAAAATGCTGATAAAAGCAGAGGTGCCCAATGACATACAAACCCAATTCTAAGAAGAAGGAGAAGAAGATCGGTTTTCATTCTTTTAATCCTTTCCTTTTTAAGTTTCATATCACAGTTTGTGATAACTATTGTTTTCTATTACAAGTCTTGTAAATGTGTAAATAACGAAAATATCTTTATATTTTTCATATAAAATTTCTGCAATATTAGAATAGTCAGTTCCATTTCAGTGAGAGGTTTTCATTTTAGTATAAAGTTATTAACCAAATTATTTGTGTTAATGTCAAAGGGTAATTTTTGGATCAATAGACTTAGGGAGATTACAGAAGAGTAAGCTCATGAAAGACACCTATTTAATTTTGTGCATACGCCAAGATTCACAGCGCCCTTTATGACTCCTAATTACTATTCAGGTTATCTAAGTTAAGTTATATACTAAAAAATGTCATAAAAATAATATTAACAAAACAAATAAGTTGCTTTTACTCAATAAAAAGAAAAGTTCAATGAATATTATTTCCTCTGGACCCTTCGGGATGTTACAATTATTCAAAAATTCAAAACTTTTAAAAGTGTTTTGTCAAAATTTCAGTGTTTTGAAATATTTTTTGACGTGCTATTTTTAATTTCTCATAACAGATTAAATCATTTTAATTAACAAGCAGTACTTCATTAATATTTTTGATTTCTTTTTATGATAAAAATATGAAAATTTAATCTTATTTTGATTATGATAACGTTATAAAAATAATTCGCAAAAAAAATTTCATATAACTAAAATATTATTAATGGAAACTTGTAAGAATTAATTGTGCCAATAATAACAGAAAAGTCAGATTTTACTTAAGTTATCAAGAAGCGATATAGAAAGATCAGTTTCAGTAGTTATTGAAACTTAGCGAAATTGTATTATTCATTGTCCCAAAATAAAAATAAAACCCTTATATATATTTTATCTCTCGCTTTTACTGTTGTAGGCTTTCAGTCTATTGTCGCGTTACACTTGGGAGAAAATTTCTGCTGAAACGCGTTTCATATTAGCGGTTCTCTTTGTCAAAAATATTGTGTCCGGCACCAGACTAACCTTTAAAGAAAGGAGAAAATTTTTCATAAAATAGCACTACAGTATGCCGTGTAGGGAATTGTCTTCCTGGAATGGAAATGGAGGGGATCGAGAACTAATTTTATCTCCAAATTCTAGGAACACATAAACTTTCCTTCCTTTTTATTGTTCACACGGTTAATTTTCGTTTCTTCCAAAGCATCGCTTCATCGGAAACAAAAGTGTAAACATTTGAAAATGCGGAGTTTTGACATTTAAAATATTATTGCCGTAAATTGTATTTTCTGTCTACTATGTATTCTTTCAATTTGAGAATTTATTTCATATTTTTGCTGCAAGCAAATGTTAGTATAAATCTATACTAACATTTGCTTGCAGCGTTTTAAAAAGTGAATATTAAATTACTTATTAGCTAAAACTATTGGGTTGTTCGGAAAGTAATTTCATTTTTTTTTTTGGAAACGAAAGACAGTTTTCGTATAATAAACAAATACTTTATTAAATTATATATTGGCCGTTCTGGTCCAACACCTTTTGCCATCTTTCTGGTAGTAGCATAATTCCACGCTCATAAAATTTTTGGTCTTTGCTGGCAAAAAACTGATCGAGATGGTTTTGGACCTCCTCATGTGAGGTGAAGGTTTTACCGTCTAAAAAAGTTTTGAGTGCCCTGAACAAATAATAATCCGATGGTGCCAGGCCTGGAGAATATGGTGGGAGTGGCATTGTATCCCATTCAAGCTGTAAAACGTTTGGTGAGTGACCAAACTTGTATGAGGTCTCGCGTTGTCTTGGTGAAACACTACACCTTTCCTGTTGATTAGTTCTGGCCTTTACTGTTGGAGTGCATCATTCAGTTTGTCTAGCTGATGACAGTAGACTTCCGAATTAATCGTTGTGTTATCCGGTAAAAGCTAAAAAAAAAGAAGAAAAAAAAAACGATTCCTTTAAAATCCCACTAAAGAGACAGCATCACCTTTTTTTGGTGAATATCGGCTTTGGAAATGGTTTCAACCGGTTCATCTTTTTTACTCCATGACCTCTTGCGTTTGACGTTGTTATTTTTCGTCCCCAGTGATGATGCGATTTAAAAACGGATCATTTTTGTGACATTTGAGAGACGAATCGCAGACATTAATGCGGCGACACAGATTTCTCTCTGTGAGAGCATGGGAAACCCATACATCGAGCTTCGAGGACAATCCCAGGCCTTTCAAGAGGTCATTAACTGTTGTTATTCGCCGGTACGCATCAACTAATGCCTTTATCAGCTTCAACCGGCCTTCCCGAACGTGGTGCATCTTCGACATCAAAATTGCCGGATCGAAATTTAGCGAACCAGTTCTGGCACTGGCGTACTGTCAACACACCTTCTCCATACACATCGTTCAATTTCTTTCTGGCTTGAACAGCATTTTTACCCTTTCTGTAGTAAAGCAGTAAGGTACGTCGAAAATGCTGCTTATCGCTCCCCATATTTAAAAAGGCACCAACCAAAAACTACTGCGTAGAATTAATTGGAATTTTTCACACACAAGCCTTGCTATATGAGCTCTCAAAGCATATAATAATTATACGGCTTAAATGTGAAGTTGGGTGCAAAAAAATACAATTAAATCTTCTGTCGGGAAAAAACGAAATTGCTTTCCGAACAACCCAACATTTATTTAAAAGTAATTTATTTAATGTTTAAATGTTTTTGTTTGGGGAAATAATTTTTATTTGACTCGTAAATTTGTTGGCTTTACATTAGCACCTTATATTGAAAAATTCTTTTTCCAAATTGTTACAGTTAAAGATCTATTAATGTTTTTTTCTCTTTTTAAATGTTTTTCTATTTTAAATGATTTTTTCTTTTCTGTATGCTTAAACATATAGAATCTTCTTTTTTAATAGCGTAACAACCTATTACAGGTCTTAGCTGCCTCTACAGCACGCCTTAAACATACAGAATATATTTCTTAACTAATTAGCTCAATTTATATAAAAAACAAATCTTAACTTGAAAAATTCATTCAGGAGATTTATAAAGAAATCGCACATATTTCTCGTTCTATATTTTAAATTTTAAAATTAAGATCACGTTTAAATGATATAAATTTATGGGAAGAAAAACCTCATGCTATTGCATGAACAGCACTTCCAAAATGATTCTTAATAGAAATAATTTTGATTTTAGTAACAATTACTCCTTATTTTAATAATAAATATATTTTAATATCTTAAATAAGAAGGGTTTTATTAAATGCCTTAAAAATAAGAAAATTTTCACTACTATGATGACTAATAGCGAAAATATTTTTTAATAAAATCCTGCAATATAACAGTTAAAAAATTTTTTTATCTCAGCACTTGTAATTCTTGATAATAATTTGAATCAACGAAGAACTTGAAAGAACAATATAGAGTGCATCATTTTTGAGAAAAAAATTATTGTTAATAATAGATCATATCGTTTCGCTGAAAATTTCTGATTATATTAAATATAGAAAATTTTACTTGAATCTATATGTGTGTTTTGATTTTTGATTTAAGAAATTTGCAAAATATTTTTGTCTTTAGCATTCCGTTGCTCATCAGAAATTGGCATTGATAAGGCTAAAGCATAATTTAGTTATCTAAACTGAAATCAAATGAAGACAAAGATCTTTTAATTTTGGAATCAGAAAAATTGGTTTTATTGTATAAAAATGAAATATTATAAACGATCAATATTACGTTTCGTGATTTAAATTTTTTCTAATAAAAATAATTTTATTTTGCATTAATGGTCAGAATGATAAAATTTAAAAAGCTATTTTAAATGCGAAATTTCCCTTAAATTTGTTTTTCACTGGAATTTTTCTGAAATAAAATAATTAAATAAAATGTTCTGTTTAATCTGTGGTTAACGAAATGCTTAAGAAGATATCATTGTGAAAAATCAGTTGAGTTGATCCTAAATTAGGGGTGTGAAGTCTTACCCAATTATTATTTCGCAATAAATAGCTAAAGTTTGAAAAGTTAGTAATATTATAGAATTTTTGAAAATTTGTTAAATTAAGCTATACATTACGTTCAACACCTAATGATCAACAATTTGTAGAATCTTTCATAAATAAGATAATGGACAATTAATAGAGAATAAAAATGTTTAATTGCTTCAATTGGTTAACAAGCTACAAAAAATACATTTAAAACTTTTAAGATATTGTTATGGAAATGTTAAATCCTTAAAATCAATTTCTTAAGAGTTAAAAATTAATTGATGAATAAATAAATATCCTGACTTCAAACTGAGATCACAAGGCCTGACCGAGGGAGTCCCTCCCACGCCCCCCGCTCCCTACGATTCGTGCTCAATTCTAGTGTCGCCCCGCGCATTTGTGTTGTTTTATGTCACTTCTTCTGGTTTTGTCATCATGCCCTAAAGGCAACAATAAACGTTTCGGTGGTACTGTTTTACAACTCGGCAGACTTTACCAGTTATTCCTCACACTACTTTTGCCGATGAGATTA
The DNA here is from genome assembly GCA_037975125.1 of Latrodectus hesperus. NCBI lineage: Eukaryota > Metazoa > Arthropoda > Arachnida > Araneae > Theridiidae > Latrodectus > Latrodectus hesperus. Next base: position 63,590,783 of record CM075861.1, read on the forward strand.
ACGCATGTTTAAAACAATCGTTTTTATGGACAAGTGTTGAGACACTTCGATTGACTATGAATATGCGAGTACAATCGCAAAATGATCCATCGGCACAAGCATTTTCTAACCAATTACTGGATATTAGAAGTGGTGAAATTAAGTTGCATCAAAATACATAAAATTTCCAGATAATTTCTGCACTGTTGTTGAAACGAGAAATGAACTTATTGAGAGCGTCTTTCCAGATATATTGAATAATTATTTAGATCACAATTGGCTCTTTAATCGGGCTATTTTGGCAGCAAGAAACGTTGATGTGAACTTCTATGTACAACAGATGTTGCCCGGCGGTTTGATCTCTTTTAAATCAATCGACACAGTTACTGATGAAAACGAAGCCGTAAACTTTCCAACTGAATTTTTTAAATTCTCTGGATATGCCACCACAAAATCTTCAATTGAAAATTGGTTCACCAATTATTCTTTTACGTAATTTAAACCCACCTCAATTATGTACGTTTAGTCATAAAAAATGACCGAAAATACTCTCGAAGCAACAATTTTGACGGGAAATTTTAAAGGAGATATCGTCCTGTTTCCACGTATTCCACTGATAGCGTCAGAATCTCCAATACCGTTTAAAAGGTTCCAATTTCTGATTTGCTTAGCTTTTGCGAGATGACCATACATAAATCTCAAGGCCAAACAATGTCCATTTGCGGTTTGGATTTGGAAAACACATGTTTCTCACATGGACAGCTATATGTTGCCTGCTCACGTGTAGGAAAACCATCAAATCTCTTCGTGTTAGCGAAAGACAGGTTAACCAGGAATGTTGTACACAAAGTAGTACTTAGATAATTTTTAGTTTCAATAATTTAAAATTGAAAAAATAATAGTTCGATGTCAATGTAATCTACCTCATTTATAACAATTTATTTTTAGATGTTTTTAATTTATATAGTATGTAAGTAAATCACTGATTACAAACTATAATTTAATACAAGATGAATAAAATGTAAATTCAGAAAGTATATGTTGATTTGCGCTTAATTTCAAAATTTCGATACTTTACCTATTACTTTTAAATTTTGGCGAAACGTTTTATTTTTGATCTCATATGAATGAACCTATTTTAAATTTTCTTAGAAAATATTAATTTGATTGTACCAAAGAATTAGTAAAAAATTGATTCAATGTACTATAATTATTCAGCCACTGCAATGCGTGGCTGGGTCAGCTAGTATATATATATATATATATATATATATATATATATATATATATATATATATATATATATATATATATATATATATATATATATATATATATATATATATATATATATATATATATATATATATATATATAATTATATATATATACATATATGTATCTATATTTGTATATGTGTGTGTGTGTGTGTGTGTGTGTTATCAAGTATGAAATGGAGCAAAGTTCTTGTTATTTATATTTCAATTGGACATTGGACTCATTTAGACTCCATACTTTGGCACAATTTGTTTTTCCTGTCTCTACATTTGTCATCATGAAGGTTCATATCTTTCTCTTTTTAACGCATATTTCAGTTTGAAAAAAAAAATTTGCAACTTCCTTTGTATAGGTGATTAAGTGAGACTGAAAATCATAGCGAAATTCGTGTGCTAATGAAGTAGGAGTTCTACCTTGGAACCACTGCATGGCAGGCTGTTGTCAATATCAATAAATCATGTACGACAATCGTATGCGTTCATCGCAATAGCTAGACAAAGATGAACCAAAAAAATACACTGTCCATAACAAGACATCCACCAGAAGAAGCTGATGGTCATTGTTTCGTGGTCTGGCTCATGTGTCATTCACCACAACTCTACGGAACCTGACCAGTCCATCACGGCGGATGTCTACTGTTATCAAAACACGAAATGACGAGAAATCTTGTAATTAAGCAGCCAAAATTAGTTTATCAGATGATTGCAATTATCCTGCATCACAACGCTCAACTACGTGTCAAAGCTACAATACTTGAAGTTGGAAACTCTCCATCACGCATCGTACTCCCCAGACCTTGCACCCACTGACTATCATTTCTTTCAGAATTTAAACAGCTTTTTATTTGGAAAAAATTCAACTCCGCACAGCTTATCAAAAAGGCACGTGTTTGTAATATCAACAACAATATAAAATTTCTTAACTTTGGTTCTAAAAATTAAAAAAATGAAGCAATGAAAGTGAATGTTATTCCTCTATAATAGGATTCATTATTATACTTCGTGTAGGCTTAGCAACATTATGCAACTTGAAGTTGCTTTGATGTTTAAAGTAGTGAATTAGATTAGTATTACTGACCCTATGGTTTTTGTTAATATGTTTTAGAGATCACACACTCATTTTCTTTTTTAATCTCCATTAGATTTTGGGGAAGAATCATGTCCGATCAATAAATGTTCCAAAATTTCCCCCATATGCATATAAGGTTAAATATGGAATACAGCAATAACTATACCATTCACAGAATATAATTTCTTTTTGAAAACGTTAGTGAATGAAACAAATAGTGGGAAGAATCGTAAAATTTATAATGCCTATCGGAAAGTTCTGTCTGTTTTCGTAATAAAAGAAAATACAAATATTTCTTACCATCTCAATAAATTTTTTTAATAATATAATTACTACTGTTATTAATAACTGTTTGTCAGCGTGAGGGTAGTTTGTATATCCCCTTTTTGTAAAATGTTTCACCTTGTAATGTGCGAAAAATCGAACTAGTGATTGTTTGATATCTTCCTCATTTGGAATTTTTGCCATTCAAAACAAATTTCGTAAGAACAAAAGCAAGAGAATGTCAGAGGAATAATGTGCATACGTATTCCTTATATTTCCCAGATTAGTTGAACAATTTTTAGTGAACTCTGTTCTCGTCCTATTTCTCGGGCCTTTAAATTATAAAGTGGCTTCATGCCGCAGCAAAGTATCATTTGTTGCAGACAGTGTTTGGGAACACACTCTAGGTTGATGCGTCAGGGACGTTCATCTGTGACTTCCAAAATACAGGGCACGTTAAATACGCCTCCAAGTGAAATGATGTGTCTGGGGGTCTTCTGCTTCGAAATCACGAAGATCTATCCAACTCGTAGAGCCTTACTCGGTACAGGGAGCAACAACAATGTCGAGATAAGGGCTCATCGTCTCCTGACTGTTGTTCAAGATTACGAGATGCTTGGCGAGAATTCTAAAACCATTAACATTAAAGTACAATTTGCGGCTCACTTACCCCACTATATGTATGAATGTCTTTAAATAACCCAGCTGCTCCTTTTCCAAACTGAGTTTTACTTTCGGTTTCAAAAATTCATAGTGCATTAATCCTAAAATATCCCACTATACTATATGTATAATACAGTATTCTGTCATGCAGAGTCAAATGTGATTTAGAAGTTAGATGATTAATTTTTAAGGGTTCACACAATATGCTTTTTTCCTTATGTTGTTTTCATAGATAATCCACTTTTCATACCCAGTTATCATCCAGTTCTAGAAGGGTTCGATTTTGTTACGAGCAAGTAGAAATTTACATAGGATGATTCGATCATTCAAATTCTTCTAACTTATGTGACACCCATCTTGAATATTTCCTCACCAATCATATCTAAAGAATAGGGTCCGAAATGTTTTTTTTTTTTCTGAGCTGAATTATGCTTTCCTAAGATCTCTGATTTTATATGAAAAGGAATTTACTTTAATATGATTTTAACAACATCGTCGTTCATGATAGATAGCTTCCCAGAATATGGTTATCAGAAAGGTCAAAATCACCTGTTTCAAATTTTTCGAACCATCTTCTGCATGTTCAATCAGGAACTGGTCCTTCACCAAACACTTTCAATAAATTTCTTCCTTGTTAAAATTCGTATAATATACTGTGGCATAAATGAACTTTATTAGAAGTCAAGGGGGCATAGTCGTTCACACTTAAGAGTAACTTCAATGAACATTTTTTGGTTATTTTGCTACATCAATACGTACTCATTATGTGAAAACAATGGAGAACTAATTATGCTCTAAATAAACACCTAATTACTTGTCGAAAATTAATGTCATAAAAACGGGCAGTTTCATTTCTCATGTTATTGCATGAACAGCACTTCCAAAATGATTAATAATAGAAATAATTTTGATTTTAATATAACAATTAGTCCTTATTTTAATAATAAATATATTTATTATTTAAAATTTATATTTAAAATATATATATTTTAATATCTTAAATAAAAAGGGTTTTATTAAATGCCTTAAAAATAAGAAAATTTTCACTACTATGATGACTGATAGCGAAAATATTTTTTAATAAAATCCTGCAATATAACAGTTAAAAAATTTTTTATCTCAGCACTTGTAATTCTTGATAATAATTTGAATCAACGAAGAACTTGAAAGAACAATATAGAGTGCATCACTTTTTAGAAAAAAATTATTGTTAATAATAGATCGTATCGTTTCGCTGAAAATTTCTGATTATATTAAATATAGAAAATTTTACTTAAATCTATATGTGTGTTTTGATTTAAAAAATTTGTAAAATATTTTTGTCGTCCTCATTAGTATTCCGTTGCTCATCAGAAATTGGCATTGATAGGGCTAAAGCATAATTTAGTTATCTAAACTGAAATCAGATGAAGACAAAGGTCTTTTAATTTTGGAATCAGAAAAATTGGTTTTATTGTATAAAAATGAAATATTATAAACGATCAATATTACGTTTCGTGATTTAAATTTTTTCTAATAAAAATAATTTTATTTTGCATTAATGGTCAGAATGATAAAATTTAAAAAGCTATTTTAAATGCGAAATTTCCCTTAAAGTTGTTTTTCACTGGAATTTTTCTGAAATAAAATAATTAAATAAAATGTTCTGTTTAATCTGTGGTTAACGAAATGCTTAAGAAGATATCATTGTGAAAAATCAGGTGAGTTGATCCTAAATTAGGGGTGTGAAGTCTTACCCAATCATTATTTCGCAATAAATAGCTAAAGTTTGTAAAGTTATTAATATCATAGAATTTTTGAAAATTTGTTAAGTTAAGCCAGTCTTTCCCAAAGTGGGCGATAACGCCCCCTTGTGGGTGTTTGAGACCTAGGGGTGGGCAGTAAGGGGCCCAGAAAAAAATGGGGGGCGTTGACGTGGGTTAGGGGGGCGATGGTAGATTTGTAATTTGATTTACTTTATATTTTGAATTTCACTAGAATTAAAACCTACCTACCACACAATAACAAATACTTAGTTTATATTTCTACCCTGTATGATGGTATAAAAAAACTTAACATAGATTTCGTAGGATAGCCCGCACGCCGTATGCGCGTACGTTGTCAACTGACGAAAAGCATACAGCTGTGTAAATGCATGAATCGCCAAATGTGGCAAACCTTCCCGGGGGAAAGGACTAACTGCACTTACGAAGTTGTGCTCCGTAGACATACTGTCCGTTTTCGTTTGGAGAAAACTTTAGCGCTTTTTCACATGCATCAGGTCTGCTTCGAGTTCATCAAAATAGGGTGGAGACAAAAAAGAAATGTTTACTTAAGATGCGTTCTTCTGAAAAACCCGTCAGAACAAAGAGTCCATCTCAGCATATCGCCCCCTTTCAGAATAGAATCGTTGACAGGTGGCGATTTTGCAATACGAAAACGGACTGTACGTGATAGCAATCGGCTGGTTCATCAATAATTGTCCTAACTTGCTCATTACGATTGAGCGTCGAAAGAGATAAACGAGTTTGTGCGTGTTTGTCTTATTCCTGTCAGTGCTTGCTGTATTTAAATCCTATATAAAAGCTCGTAATTTTTCTTATATTTTTATTAGTGGTTTCGCGCACTATCTTTAAACGAGTATTTAAATTCAACACTTTATTTACATATTTTTGAAAAAAAAAAAGCCATGTACCAAAAATGAAGAAACAGCAATACAGTCTAGAATATATTAAATATGGATTCATAGAAAATTCGACAAACCCATCTTTATTTTTGTGCCTTCTTTGTTCAAAAACATTTTCAAACGAAGCGATGAAGCGTTCAAGGCATCAAGATCATTTAAATAAAATGCATCCAGATAAGAAGGACAAAAATATGGCCAATTTTTAAGATATGGAAAAGAAACATAATGCTCAAGCCAAGTGTATTTTCAACTTTTTTCGATGGCTGCTAAGCAAGACGATGACGGACTTCGAGCTTCATACAATATCTCTCTGTTAATTGCTCAAACAGGTAAACCACACATCATCGGAAAAACGTTAATTTTGCCGGCGATGAAAGAAATTATAACTACTGTGCTCCATAAACCGGCGGCAGATATAATTCGAAAAATTCCTTTGAGCAATAATTCTGTGCAAAGACAAATTGATGAAATGGCTGAAAACATTGAAGAGTCATTGTGCAATCATCTGAAGACTAGTCAATTTTCAATTCAGTGGGATGAGTCCACTTTACCAACTAATGAAGCATTGTTGTTGTCTTACGTGAGGTTCATTAAAGATGAAAAAATATGTCAAGAACTTTTATTTGCTAAAAATTTAGAGACAGGCACAAAAGGAGAAACCATATTTAGAACACTGGAAAAGTTTTGTGATGAAAAAGGAATTCCCTTGAAGAATATTATATCAGCTACTACAGATGGTGCTCCAGCTATGACAGGGTGTCAAAAAGGTTTCATGTCGTACTTAAAAAACAAAATTCCTGATGTGATTGCTGTACATTGCGTTATACATCGACAGCATTTAGTTGCTAGAAATTTAAGTTAACGACTGTTTCAATCATTGCAACATGTCATCAGAGCAGTCAATAAAATCCGAAACAACTCTTTTAATGACAGATTATTTAATCAGCTTTGTGTTGCTAATGATGAAGATTTAAACAGATTGATCTTTTTCACAGAAGTGCGTTGGCTATCAAAAGGAGATTGTTTGACTCGTTTTTACAATCTGTTTGAATCTGTCATAGAGTTCTTGGAAAACACAGACACAGCATTGCGCGAAAATCTCATCACATCAAAAAATGATATCGCATACTTGACAGACCTTTATACATTGTTTAACGATATGAATCTCCAACTTCAAGGCGATGACTTAAACTCAATAAAAACAAAAAATATCGTCGCTGCTTTCGTAGCCAAGCTGCTCTTACTCAAGAAGAATATTGGTAGATGTGAGTTCTATAATTTTCCCAATTTATCAGTATCTTGCAACAACGACGACTTGCTCTTCTACTGCCAACATTTGGAAAATCTTCACAGTGATTTCGTTGAAAGAATCCAGGACATTTTGAAATTGGAATTACCAGACTGGGTGCTAGATCCTTTTCAAATGTCAACATAGCAATATCACCCCAGCTTAAGAAGAACTTATAGAACTGACAACAAACGAGGAAATAAAAATCAAATTTAAAAATGGCTACCAACAATTTTGGCTACAAAAGTCCAATCCGCAGTTGTACCCTGGATTGTGATCGATCGTTCAACAATTTTTGATATCATTCCCATCGTTATATTTGTGTGAACGTGAATTTAGCACTGTGACAATACTGCTTACTAAAAAGAGAAATCATTTGCAAGTTACCAAACACTGCGACTTATGACTGTTTTTGAGTAAAATTGAACCTGATATCAAAAAACTTGTTAAAAATCATTAATTCATCCATCCCATTAGATTAGTTTAAAAACTAAAATTGATTACCTATCTATATTGTTTCTTTTAATTTGATTAAAATATATTATTAATATTATAAAGTTGCGTTTTAATTGCTCTCACTGGTAAAAATTTCTAGTTTAGAATGTAAGTTTAAGCACCAGAACCTACTAATATAGCACACTATAACTAAATTAATTAAAGTAATGAATTTGTGGTTTTTAAGTTTTAGGAGTGTACAAAAAAATGAGGGAGGGGGTGCGATGAAAAGTAATTGATTTTCAAAGGGGGCGTTAGAAGAAATAAGTTTGAGAAACACTGATATATATATATATATATATATATATATATATATATATAGAAATTGTGGAAGAGATGAAGTTATAAAAAATCCGTAAACAATTTAGATATTAGTTCTTTAACAGTGTATGTGTGTATTAGTTATTTAACAGTATTTTTTAACAATTGATGTTGTTAATGTGCAAATAGAAGATATAAATTAAAAAAAAAAACAACCCAATAGTTATTTCTGATTTCAGACGAATGACTGATATAAAAGTCTTAAAAAATAAGAATTAGAAAAGTGTTAAAAAAACTTTGCAAAGTTTTGTAACAAGGATGTAGATAATTACTTAATCTAGGAAATGGGTTTGCTTCGCGGTTTGATTTTGAATGAAAGGGAAGTAAAAATAACCACAAGATACTGTAAATGCGTGCTAAATATTAATCGTAATAATTATTGTTAAATGAATTTATAATATTATCTTTCTTTATTCTGCCATTTTCAATGCTGAAACCTTTGTCAAGAAATGAAAATCAACGCAAATTTTCTTCGGTGAAGCATGTGTGCGAAACCCTTTAAGACCTTGGATCAAGAATAAGTTACAAACTATTTTAATTTTTGGGAAGTAATTGATGCATTAGCAAAATTAAAATCATGCATTAAGTAATAAATTAGTAATACATGTTTCCTTTTGTGTTTGTATTTTTTTTCTACTAATAAAAATTTTAGAGTCCCAAATATTTTCTTGCGCCTCGGTATAGAGAAGGTCGGCTGTGTTATTCTTAAGATTTTCGCTATTACTCTTCCACAGAGAAGTTATAGTTACAGGTGTCATACACATTATTTAATCATGTTTCAAAATCCTAAGAAAGACAATTTTTTGGGGTTATCGATGGGCAGAAATAGTCAACTGGAAACATATCCCAATGATCTAATCTACGAGCCCAATAGCATTTACATAAAATCGGGTGAATAATTCGTTTAATATCATTTAGAAAAATAGTCATAATGCCAAAAAACCCCAATAAATAAATAAAAAGCAGTATTTAAGTAGATAGTAGTTTCATAAACCTTCAGATGTAACCGTATAAGAAAAATTTAATTTTTTCATACGACAAAATGTATTAATTAAGTTAATGTGTAATTAGTTTGAACCACGGTCAGGTAACAGGCACATTACAATTCATAGTTTGTATTTGCCACCATATGGTGTCATCCGATAACAGGAACTAGATGCATTAGTTGATCATTTGTTGCTCGGTGACTCAAAGACCTTCGCACGATCTCCAGGATAGTTGAATAAAACGACCTTTTAGACGACAAATTTATTAACACACAAACATTAATTTGGACATTTTTAAAAGATATATATTTTACATAGACAGGGAGTAGGACTTCCTGGTAATCAAAAACGAAACCAATCCTCTCTCCGACATGAATACTCCGTCTTATCTCCATCCCTGTCAAATAACGAAGACAAATTTCTAGTTCCAGTTAATTGCTTGACTTTCACAAAGGCCCTAACTATTTGAGGAGAAATGACAATAAAATTCTTGCGGTCGTCAGATTATCACTGGTCTCTTTCTGCTTAATACCAATGATGAAACTTATTTCCATGTTGTTTCATTCCTTCGACCGGACCATTTGTTCTCCATTGTTAATGTTATCTGTAGTAAATGATCTGCAAAACATTTCCTTTAGTCATCACCCACATTGGTTGTAGTAGTTTACAATGATAAATGCCTACTTATTTGTGCAGTCAAGCGGATTCGAAGCTGTTTACTTTATCCATACTCTCGACCTAGACCATTTTTCAGGTTTTAACAATGAAATTATCTTGATCGAGAATATAAATAAAGCGGTTGTTAAGGTTACTGGGAAAATTATAAGCACAGCTAATGCAATAGCTCCAAAGAGTTCTTAGAGGAACTCTAGATATAATATAAATACCACAACAAGCATTGCAAACCTTGGTGAATATAAAAACACCTATAAGAACCAGAGGAAGTTATGGTGGATATTTCGAAGGTACACCACTAGACACAGTATCTTATTGCATTAAGAGCAAAAACAACTGAAATTTTATTGAAAATTCAACATTACAAGAATTAAAAATTTCTTTAAGTTTTGAATAGCAGTTTTGAATTGTAACTGATTTTCGAATTTTTTTAAGAAAAAAAAAAAAACTTCTAAATCTTAGTTAACATGTCTCCTATTATTTGTGGCTCACAATAGTTTGCGCAGGGATTGAAATCGGCCAAAGATTCTAAAAGACTTTGGGCTTAAGTATGCAATTGTGGTTTTGTCTGTGGTTTCGCATCTGTATCTGTAAAAGCAGTCAGAAAAGCATTATAAATACTGCATTGAAATTTAGAATAAGATTAATTGATAAATTGCTAGAAGATAGGGCCATATATTTAAAAGAGAAATTTTCATTTATTCACATGGTAAGGGGCAGCTTCTATGTTCAAAGGCGGTAGAAAACTGACTTGGTATCGGAGCCTACAGACTTCAGCTGGACATACGCTGCTGTAGATAAGAACAAGCTGCTCTTACCCATTTCATTAGTGGTCACCTGCAATCAATTACTTTTGTTTGAGGCAATATACATAGTTCGAAATCGGCACTAGGTGCTCTTCCCCTGGTCACATGTTATCTTCTCTGGGACTTACCAGTCAAAACCTTGGTTCAAAATATCCTGTTAGTACGGGAGAGTTAATGACCTTATTTAGCCTTACTTAGCTGACCTTATTTAGAGTCACGGGGATGAGAAACAACGACAAGAGAAATTTCAGGAACTTCTCTGTGGTGAGTCAACATCGTACAGTTTCCAAAGAATTAATACATTAAAAAAAAAATACTTGTGGTGTTTCTGTTGAAGATACGACAGTGGTTTGATTCTATGTAATTTTGAGTACTACATATAGTCTCATAATTGTTTCATCTCAGTAATTATAAATTATATGGAAAAATTTTTTCAAATTACAACAATGTAAATTTTTTGAAAGAACACTACAGGAAGTAATCTTTGGTATATAAACTATAAAGAATAGCACGAAAACTGTTAAAACTGTGAAGTTTTTTTAAAACCTTCTTGTGGGAAAAAAACAGAATAATATAGATTCAGTAACGGAATATTAATATGATCTTTAGGTAAGACAAAAATATCTGTCTGGAAAACTTATACTTTGAATACATAGAATATTTACAGAAACACCAAGTAAAAAAAATTCAGAATACTAATAAATTGATATTATTATCAATGTTAGGGAGCTAAGAAGCATGATATCTAATAATGTTGTAATTTTAGTTCATTCTTTATTAACAGTGATAAGCCAATGTATGAAGAATGTTTAGTATAACCAGACAATCGTCATATTTACACGAAAACGAAACCAATGTTGTAAAATGAAACGTTAATAATACAGATAAAAAAATCAAATTTCGGTATTAACTTTTCCTGTAATTCTATTTGAGTATAATTAACAGTGAAAATTAGAGCTAAATTTATTTTAGAAAAATGTTGGAAAACTAAATTTTATTCCATAACCTTCGTTCACAAATTTGATTTTCAGATCAAGCAACTATATTTAGAAAGAAATTTTAACTACACACTTAAAACAAGAACAAAGAATTCATATTTATTAAAACTTACAGCGCTATTTTCTGTTAATCAAAATCCGGTTAAATTTTCGAGAATTTCAAAAATTACCAATAGATCTGACTGCATTGAAACACATTCCGTTTATACATATCTCGTCATTATTGAAATTGAAAAGAGTTGAGGTTAACTTGATGAGCATATAACATCAGCATCTGCTTCATTAGTTCCTTCCCAGTATTTCTAAGGTATTTATTTATTCCTCTTTTGTTAAACAGGACAAATAATTAAGTATCCTATAAAGTATTATCAAATTAATTCTTTCACAGGCATTTGAAAGTATGAAAATGGTTGGAATATTGAAAGTATGTAAATTATGAAAAAGTCAAATTATTTTAACTGATTTATTTAATTTTTATTTTATTAATAAAAAGCTGTGAAAATTGTGAAGTTAATATTAATCTTGGACAATTTAAACATTTTCGTCTACTAACTCCGAGAAATAACGAAATTGGATACAATGGGCAACGTTAGTTCATTCATATTTTTCAATTAATCCGAAAATTAAAGATTGAATTATTTTCGATTCATTTTAAATGTCACATTTCCATTATTTTCAGCCACAGAGGGACATTATTTCATTCCATTAATGTTATTGGAAATTAGTCTAAATATCATTATGGTTACGATTTGATTAATGTATGTTGAAAATGCATAAATCACAATGTAATGCCGTAAATTAAATTAATAAACATTGATTTATGCTTTAGCATAAATCAATGTTTATTAATTTAATTTACGGCACTGAAAATTTCAAAATATTAATTTACAATGATTTGACGATTTTTATTTTCACTGATTCTCAACAAACTACAGAGGTCCCAATAAAGTTTCATGCACCTAGTTTTGATTCTCACGCAGGTAAACGTTATAATTTACTCTTAATTGCTGCAATTATTCCTGCATCCGAAGTTTTCTGAAAACAATTCTGACGTAAATAATTTCAGCAATAATTTTGCACAGACGAAATAAATTGATTTTGGAAATAAGAGATAAATTTAAATATGTGTAAAGAAATATCACACAAAATTATAGTCATTCTTTTTATTGGGGTGTCGAGAAAGTAATTTTTTTAGGGAAAGTTAAAAGTCAATAAATATTTTAATGAATTGTGTGCATATTTCTAGTCCAATATCTTATCATTTTTCTGGTAATAGCATGATTTTGATAAAATGATTGGTTTTTTCTAGCAAGGAACTGGAGCCGGTGGGAAAAACGAAATTACTACTCGAACAGCCAAATAATATATAAATAGTATTCATTGATTTTTGAAAACTGTGTTCTTTTATCTATTTTACATTTATTAATTTTAAGTAATATTGCCAAATCCGTTGTTATTCGTTCAAAAATAAATTGTGAGTTCCCTTCTCATTAGCCTTACATAAAAAATAAAATTATTCCTAAAAAGAATTTAGTAAGAAATATTAAAAATTTGTAGAATAAGTGATCTTGTAATGTTGTGGATCCGGAAATGTCTAATTTTTGTCTAGTTTCTAATATCAATTTTTAATTATAGTTTAAATAGAAAATACAGCTTACTTAAAAAAATATCTTACTTAAAAGTAACAAGACATGTTTTAATTCAATCCTGAAGACTTCATGTTATTTCTCGGAAAAATACGAATTTAAGGGCCCTGCTTCGCGCCAATTCTGAATCAAGAAATTACAATATCTTAACACGGTACCGCGAGCTTAATTGTATATATATCGTAATTGAGAAATAAATTAGAAGCGTCCGACTGAAAAGAACGAAATTCTCCTAACTTCACGAACTTGAAATTCTGCTGATGCAGCTAGAAAGCATTTACAGCAGTGCTATTCCGAGACATTTTGAAATCCCCCTGGCGTGGAGAGTTGCTTGGCGTTCGCCAAGAGGCTGAAGGAGAGTGAAAAACTTTTCCGAAGGGAACGAAAATAGAGGTGCGAAAGTAACGTGCAATGTTTTGGGATAATATTACGCTAATTGAAATCCGAAACAAATGAAACAAAGCAACGGATTCATACAAGAACCCATGGCTACCGAGGAATCCGCTGAAGTGAAAAAAGAAGTCAATAATGTTCCTATTGAAGCCCCTAAAACTGAACTTTCGTTAGCAATAAAGTGCAAAACTGGCGTGCCTCTTTTCAAACTAAGGTAAGAGTATTTTTAACTTATTGTATGTGCCCGGAATTTTTTTGTAATGGCAGATACAATGCGAGGAGGCTTAGCTAAGATAATATTTCATTGTCGTTTTACCTTTTAATTTAAGAATGATTAAAATTGTGTGCATTTTTTGAAACATTTTACAACATTTTTTGTAGTTTAATCATGATCACACAATGATTTTTAAATAATTTTTTTTTTAATATTTTCTACTTTAATTCTCCATTTTTGATGGAGAGTGGATAAAAAGTCCACATTTTTCTGCCCATATTAATAATCTTTTCTTCATTTTTTTTCGAGATTGGATTGCTTAAATTTTTTTTTAGAATTCGTATAGAGAAGAGGCAATTCGATAATATATTGCTTCTAATTGTCAATTGATATGCCAGTTTTTATTAATTTTGCAAAGAGTTTTATTTATATTCATACATATATATGAAATTTCTAAAAAAATTCAAACTGTTTGCTGTATAATATAATACAAATAGCAAACAGCTTGATAATATATATATGTGTGCATGTATGTATGTATGTATGTATGCATATTTATATGTATTTATTATGTTATAATTGAAGGAAGTAAATACTTTTTTGCAAAAGAGGTAGAACATGAATTTTAATTACTGTAAAAAAGTGATTAACTTACATACGAATTATTATTATAGAGGACGTCGCTGTAGATGAAGTTTTTAATCGTTAGAAATAGTTACTATAAAAATGAATTATTGTTAGTTATAGACGATACAAACCTCTAGTAAGTAATTTTATGTTGAAATAACATATTTACTGAGAGAATCGCGCTGTCACCACATATCAATATTAGTATTGAAGGACATTATACATGATTGTTGACATTATCTTGAAGTTAAGTAATGTCATAAACATATTTTTATAACTTCTAAAATTTTATTTACCATAGAGTATTTCTCTTATCTTGTGAGTACCCATGAGAGTTTATTGTACTAAATAGTTTAATTTGGGATATGTTTCATTTATTTGTTTCACAATTTTCTTATAAAAAGGTTTTTTACTGTGTCATATTGAAAAATAAATGCGTCGGTGTGTTTCACTCATTTAAGAATTTACGATAATTAAAATGAGTATTATTAAATAAAATTTTATATTTCGAATTCTTTTGAGTTTGAAAATAATGTATGTATGTTTCTAAATGCGTTTTTATTAATCTTTTCCTAAACGTTTGTGTATGCAAAAGTGATATGTTTTCTAGTTGAAGAATAGTTTTACATGTTGAGAATATTAATAAAAACATGGAAAATTGTATTTAAGTCTTATTATTAATTGTTAGAAAAGAAAATATCTTTTATGTAAATGAATTGTTTCATTTTCAGTTTAAAGTTTTTTAAATTTCAAATTTTATGAATTATTTATTTTTAATAAGGGCATTTTCTTATAAATCAAAGTAATAAATCGACCAATTTTTTTACAGCCATCCATGTTCAAATAATTTGATCAAATCTTTTAAGCTGAATGATCAGTTTTGGAAACATTTTTCGAAAGTTAATATGCCTTAATTTTTAAACAAAAATAATTTGATTTACAATTTGATAATTTTTGACGGAAGAGATAAAAGTTTTAAATTGTATGGATCTTAAATGTGTATCTGGTACATTAATTAATATAATATTACTAATTACTAGGTAATTTACTAATAATTAATAGAAAACATTTAAATTGCAGAATTTTATTAGAAAACTCAGCTTTTTTAACAACGATTATCGTTTGGAATCGCAACATTATCGCGATTTGTATGGATTCCACACAATATGATATTGATTTTATGTAAATAATTATAAAAACTTGTTAGAGTAAATAATTCGTAGTCTTCATTGAAATGTATGTTTTGTGATCCTAGAGTAAATTACCTTACCCTGGTGTGAAATAAAAGAAACAGAGCAGTTTAAAAGAGATTTGAAAACATCAGCTACAAAAAAAAAACAAGTGATTTGTTTTCATTTCTTTTTAATTCATATGTTTTACTATATTTAATTACTGAATTTAATTAATAAATTCTATAAAAATATTATGGCAGTTAAGTATTTAACAGGCCCTCCTAAACTATTAGTATAAAGCATTTAAATTCATTATGTAAATTTTCATCCATTTAAAATTTCTAAATAAAAATATATTAGCAATATAGTATACAATTAGTAAAAACATATTAGTAAGGTAAATAGGATATTAAACAAAAAGTTTATAATAAAATTTTGAATATCAGTAATAAAGATAAAACGCAAATCTTTCCCGCAAAATCTTTTAATAAATATACAAATGATGTATTGAAACTTTTCATGTTTAAGATATTATTATTTTTTGTTTACTAGTAGGTTCCCTATTGCCGACCTTTGCGACTTCTTTTTGTCGCCAAGCAATTCTAACCCTGTTCCACTTAAAAAAAGAAAAAAGCGTTATATATGACACAAAAATGATAAAAAACAAGAGAAAACCAAACCTGGCAACAAAAAAAATACTGAAATGCAACAAAGATTCAAATTGTCTGCGCAAAAGGGAAAACCGGAAACACTCTAATCAAAACAAAGGGCCGCACGTTTGGCAAGAAATCACTTGGGGGGGGGGATACTTATTTTTTTCCATTTTTTCATCGCTTATAGAATCGCACACAAGTCATGCTATTAAATGAATTATTGATTTAAGTCTTGCAATTAGTTTCGATTTTCTTTAGTGCCTTTTTTTATTTATTTTTGGTTGAAGGGTGAGTTCTTTTTATATAAGCATCTATCATAAAGTTTTGGTTGCAATTCAGGACATCTTAACGATTAGGAGAAAACATCTCATTGTCTATGATTTTTCTTTTCTACTGGCAGTATGAATGTAAAAATTTTATAATACCTTGTGAATTAACAACCAATTTTTTTTCTAAAAAAAATTCCCTGTTATGGGGATATTTATGAATTATCATCATTTCATTGGAAAAAAATGCCACCTACTGTTGTGGCTTAGTGCCAAAAATCTTTGGATCTTATTTATGTAATCCAGAATGATAAAAGGACGTATACTTTAATCGTTTTAAAATTATACATAAAATAAAACAAATATTTCTTTAAGTTACAACAAATATCTTCATTGAAACGAATAGTTAAAAGCTTTATTTTTAATTTAAATAAAAATTTTTACGGAAACTTAGGAATTGAATCACACATCCTAAGCTTTCTTGAGCTGAGACTAAAAAATATAAAACGTGGGCTTATGAAATTGATCATCTAC
This sequence comes from Latrodectus hesperus, assembly GCA_037975125.1. NCBI lineage: Eukaryota > Metazoa > Arthropoda > Arachnida > Araneae > Theridiidae > Latrodectus > Latrodectus hesperus. The sequence continues at coordinate 63,607,774 of CM075861.1, forward strand.
TAAATTGAAACATCTGGCGCAATATTTCTTTCGCCGAACTGGTGGAAATACTTACGTTAGGTTCGATTAAACGAGTTTCCGTTAGATTTTTTCGAAAATTGGCAAATTTTCATTAATTATTATCAAACTATTTTTAATGAGAATACTTTTTCATTGGAAATATTATATCATTTCACGGATGGTTAATTTTCTTTAATAACTTTCACTTTTCAAAGGCGGATATTTTTTTTCTTAAGCTCTTATATTCATATTGAATGAAATGAAGAGAATCTCCTTTTGACTCTTTCTCAAATACTATGAACAGTAATCAGAGTTGAAGAGTGTAACATTTGATACACCGTTTGCTTTATTCAAATGGAAACAATCACGGTTACTTTTTCTTAGAAGAAACATATTTTAGTCCTCTACTATCATATTCATTTGTGATTAATTATTGTTCTGTAGACTTCGGTGAAGATGTGTCATCTGTTAAATCTCTGAATATCCGCATTCATTATGACCGGACCCCATTTGGATAATCGAAAATCCGGTTAGGATCGATTAGACTAGTTTCGGTTAGATTTTTTTCGAAAAAGTGCCCATTTTCATTAATTTTTGTATCAAAACGTTAAAAATGGGGTAAAAAAATATTTTTAATGAAAAAGAACATTTAATCATCTAAATGTAATGGCAACATTTTTACTTGTTAAGGTATTAAGTGCTGTACCTTAATAAGTTTTTTTATTTTTTTATTTCTCATCCCCGCGACCAATAGTGCTAAATGAGGTCCCTGAGTTCATTCATCCTGAAGAAATCCAGTACTAATAGGGGATCTTTAACCAGGTCTTGCCTATTAAGGTAAAATGTAAGCAGGGGGAGGCTTGCGCAGTCCAACAACGGTGCCAAGTCAGTCTTCGGTGCCGCAGCTCCCACCCACGAAAAATTCACCTTAACCTCTTCGCGACGGGCGGTGCATATATGCATTTCGTTCGGACGAAAGTGAGGGCCGGGCGGTGCATATATGCATTTTAAGCTGGAACAAGTTTTAATAATCACTAGATGGCACTATGTGTCCATTACATTTAAACTGAACGTAGTTTTAGTGTTCTGACCTTCATTTTTTTCATATTCTTGCTTTTTTTGGTATTTTGATTATCAGCTGTGGGTGGGGAGAGGAAATCTCAATGTAAACAAACACAGCTCGGCTCTTCAACTATCCACTTGATTTAAGGATTCGCTTCTGATAGCTCTCCGAACACTTTTTTATTTTGTTTTCGCTAGTATTGGAAGTCTTTTAGGGTTTTAGCGTTAGTTTCGTTACAGTTTTTACTGCTTTCGGTTTTATTTGCTCACTTTTCTTGTTATTTTGAAAATTCTCGACTCCAGATTATTATGGCGAGGATTATCGGGTAGGCATTTTCCTACCCTTAATTTGAACAAAAAGGGAGAAAAAAGTCGCAGAAAGTGCATTGTTTGCTCACAAACCGTGATGAAAGAAAAGAAAACACAACAAAAATTTTATACTTGCAAATCATGAAATGTCGGACATAGCGCGTGATTTGAGATTTTCCATACTCAATCTTCATTTTAAATTTTGTTATTTTTTCTTGTAAATAGCCCTTGTATAGTTTCTATTAATTTGCAAATATGTTGAAGTGTTTTTTCAATTAAAATTTTTGAAAAACTAGAATTGCACGGTCGAAAATTATTTCTCAGAGTAAGCAACTTTTTTATTTATATATTTTCTTATAAATTGAAGAAAAAACATTATTAAAGTCTAGTTTTAAGTTATAAGATAGATGTGATAATCTAAAATGCTACCAAAAATCACGGCGATAGGACTGTAACTTTATTATTTACGAATTTTTTTCTAAAGTTAGGCCTAGCGGAGAAAAAACCCCCGTCCTGTAAGATCATTCCTTTCGCTTCAGCTTCGTCCTGAGCGTGCGTCTTAAGCAAAGGCGCCCCGTCCTGAAAAGGTTAATATGCAAAAGTGTTCAGTATGTATGTACAGTACTTTATAAGAAAGTCACTACATCTAGGTAAGAGAGTTTGCACGCCTTCATCAGTTTTCGGGCAGCGATCTTCCACTTGACAGTGAGCATGTGGTCAAACTCGGGCTGACCACGCATTTTCAAGGCCGGAAAATGCTGTGCTAGTTGACGTTTAAGTGTTTGTTTGGACTTCGACATAATGTCATCATCTTACTTCAATTTTTTTCTCACCATTTGCAGTTTGAAATTGAGAATATGTCGCATTATCCATTCTCCTATATCCTCAATACTAACTTTTGAACACTTAAGAATATTCAAAAGAATGTTTCGAAATATTGAAAATGCACATCATTCTTATCTTCTTTCTTCTCTTACTTTTCTTTTACATCTTCGTTAAATTTGTGTAATCGAAAGTCCTGTGGTCGGTCGTTGACCATGGATGTAATCGTGTGGATAAAATTTCCTCCCTCTCCACATCAATGTAGAAATTGAAGGAGTGGTTCCACTGTTGCTGCCATCTACTGGAAGAGCCTTAGAACACAGTCGTACTTTTACCTTCATGGTGATTTGGATAAATGAAAGATGTACCCTACTGACTTAAATTCTCATAGCCAACAGTAGAGCGAACTTTGCTTGTCAAAGTTTCATAAGTAACAACAACAACACGTTTTTTTTTCTATGGCTTTTTCCTTTTCCTCATTTTTTCTCTTTTTTGTACTCTATTTTTTTTGAAATTCTGAAAGCGATTCGGATAGACAGAGTTCGGATGAATGGAATTCAACTGTATTAGTTTTTGAGGAAATTTTCTTGTTGCTTTTTACCAGTTTCGAAATAAACTTGTGCGTTAATCATTCAAACAAGTTTATTGAACTGTTTACCTGAAACAGGATTTTAAAGATCAATATGCGCTTGCAATTTATTTTATGCACCGTCATTGTTAATTTGATATCATAATGAAATTGAAAGAAAAATTTATTTTCAAAAGTATGCAATCCAGTTGAAATTTTCTTTCATTCATTTTTTGTATATCTGACAGTTTTTAGAAAATAGAACTAATTTTGATAGATATCATTAGCTATGTGATAGCGACCCCTGTAGCCAAAGGTACTAGTAATTTAAAATCTAATAAATAAAAGAAATTTTGGCACTGCAGATCTCGACAAGCCATACAAACAATTAATAACACTTTTTCTGGGCATGCTGCACAAATACATGAAGGACCCTTAATGACGTGTCCTCGACTTTTGTATACGGTGTATTTTATGTGGTGTTAGTGCTCTTGTACAATCCATCTCTTTCACCCATGCATTAGTTTTGTAACATTACGTAATTTCACGTTATGTTAATCATCGTGCTTCAAATTCTGTTAATTGCTGATATGAAATCCTACATTTTTTGTGGAGCATGTTGCTGTTACTTATGACACAAGTTAAGCTCGCCATACCGTTGGCTATGCGAATTGAAGTGTGTAGGGTGCGTCTTTTGTTTTACCACGAAAGTGAGAGTAAGACACCTCCGATAGATGGCACCACAAGACTTCCTCCATTTTGACAGTGACCTGGAGGGTTTTCTCCAGACTAACGCAGCCATAGTAACTGCTCAACGACCGGCTTTCAATTCCACAGATTTAACGTATATCGCATGTACTCGGTAGTTCTTTGGCGGGAATTGAACTCCGATCGATGCCCTTACCACTAGGCTGCCCATGAAGCATGTGGAAACACCAAGATGCTCACATTTTGCAAGAATTTACTTTTTTTATATATCGCATATTAACATGAATGCAATAATCCCGTGAATTCCTACCTTCTGCTAGCTGTTAGTAAGATGTTGTTTGTTGATGTTAGCGGCGGATCACAGGCGACATATCCAGAGATGCTTTGAGACAGTTCTTTTTACTTAGGAAAGAGGTCACAGTCATGAAAACACATGTCGGGTGAGTACAGAGGGATGATCTTGGAAACATGCAAAAACAGCATGTTCCCAAGACCACAGCTTGTTCTACACACAACCACCTGCTCTTCTGTCATTGCGAGCACTATAAAAAAATCAAGTCTGCACCGTCTAGGTGGATGCAGTTAGTGATGTTGTTGCTGCACCAGCATGCTTCCGGCTGTTTCTATCTAACTGGTACAGCCCAACTAAGTGCTGTACCAGTTAGATAGAAACAGCCAAAAGATCCCTGGACAGCCTCCCACAGAGGTATCATTTCACTTGTAGGATAGCGAGAGCTGTTGTTGTGCACCTAGTCTGAGTTGGGCTACACGAGAAGCCACTGGTTCGTGATTTTAGTTAGTTCCAACCTCCCGATCCAAATCAGGTTCCGAACCGGCGCCCAAGCGTCGCTGGATTACAGTTACTGATGTTGCACCAGCGTGTTCCCAGCTTTCAGTTGGATTCTACCAGTTAAGCAGCCGGGAGGAGTCTTCTGGGTTTTGAAGCAGAAGACACCCGTCATCCCAGAGTTGGAGGACATTCCGGTCAGTGTTAACGTGTCTGTGAACATGACGGCCGGGATTCGAACCTTTCGATAATGAGTACGACGCCCTAATCAAGCAGGCCTCACTTAATGGTGCCTGCGTTAATAACTTGTACGCGTCCTTCAAGCAAGGCTGAAAGTCACCGTTTGATCAATAGAGGGCGCGCATTTATTCTAGTTAGGAGGTGTCTGTTATGTAGTGGGGGTAAAAACTTTGATATCTGAGCAGTGCTAATCCATTGGGCAGTTGTTTCCTACTCGAAAATTTATCAATCATTTCATTCTTTCGGAATTGAAATTAGCTTTACTTTCTTCATAGCTCGTTGGAGGCATAGTGGAATAATGCATAAAGAAACAAATTTGTTAATAAGTTATTAAAATGAGTAGTATTAAGTCGAAAACTTGGAAAGATTTTTAAGAAAAGTAAATTCACTCCTTTGTTTGTGAAATTACTTTTACTCGAGACATATAAACTAGTTATTTCTATTGGTTGGATTGATATTTGCGTTCAATAAAATTTGATGGCCTCTGATTGAACCGGAGGAAAGTAATGATCAAGGGAAAGTCATCCATATTTTGGAAAGGATTTTCTTAAAATTTTATTTGAAGAGTTGTCACATTGTAATACGCGATTCTTGATATGAATTTGGTGCTCCTGGGTTTTCAATTATATACAAGTCATATAGAAAACTATTATATCGTTAGCTATCTAACTAACGTGTAAAATCAGAGCTGCGACAACTAAGAAATAACAAAAGTAATTAACAGTAAAAATAATTATATAACTTGTAATAAGAGTATATAATCTAGATTATTCACCAAATCTTTTACTGAAATATTTAGGTATCGAAATATTCGTAAAAATATAATTAATTCTAAGTTTTCCAAGGTAGTGTATTCCGGCTCGATACATGCATATGTTCATAATTTTGTGCGTATGTATAAGCGAGAGTTATTAAAATAAAATCAGAAATCACAGATTTAGATACCAAAAGTTTTCTTATAGACCCTGAAATATTCACAATATTATTTTTATAGCCAGGGTCAATTGATAACCAGGCAGCGTATCTAATTTGAGGCTTGTTATGTGACAGTTTCCATCGTAGATTGTTTGCATTATATAATTGTGTATATTCGCGTATTTGAATTTTGTAAATGTGTCCAATTTTTTTTATCCAGCTATATTTTGATTTTTATAATATCACATTTAATAATAAAAAACACAGAAAAAATTTATACCTTTTTCAAATTCTTCTACGTTTGAATTAGCTGTACATTTCCCACATATAAATGAAAAACGTATTATTACGAAGAATATCGTAGAGAGAGAAATTTGCAATCATAATTGTTTTAGAAGGAATCATAGATAATAATAAAGCAGTTTATATTGTATAATTGATTACTGGCAATTTTTTTGCCAAAATAACGATTTTTAAATTTAGTCACCATTTTACTTTACCTGAGTAAAGCTTTAAAAAAATTAGTTTCAATAAAATGCTTATCATGGACAATATTTGGTATAAAATGGCGACAAATTGAAGTCTAAGGAACAAAATGGTGAAATAAATATCAGTCCAGAATTGCTTGTATCCTATTAAATTAAAATTTAATAGAAATTATGTTCCAACACATCAAACAAACCAAAAAAAAAAAAATCACCGAACCTATTTGACTTGTGACTTTGAATTCACATGTGGTGAGTCAATTATGTTAGAGTGTATTTTGATTTAATTAAATGCGTGTCTGTTAATTCACAAAATTCATTTTTGTGAGATCGGACTTTGAGTACAGAATTTATAATTCAATCTTTAATAACTATTTCAAATAAATTTTCAAAATGCTGTTATGAATAATTGACGAAATAAAGTAAAGAAGAACTTATTTGACATTTGAATAAAAAATTTGAATTGTAATTACTTAACATTTTTACTTTAATTAACAAAATTTATTCGTGTTTTTTTTAACATTAACGATATTATGAGATCTAAATGATTATTTTTTCATGGCCTCAAAAATTTTATCATACATTTTCTAAAGTTGGTCTGAGTTATACTGTACATTTTGTCGAAATTGATGAAGTTATATATACAGCTGTTTAACATCTGCCAACACTGTTTTTATACTTTATTTTCATCTCTCGCATTTTATCATTTTCCGTATAAAAACAAACATAGCTTTTTTTTTAGGAATTATGTTTTTTAGATCCTTCCGCGTTTTGCTTCTGCTTTTCTGAACGATCAGAGGACGCGATCCAAAAGTGTCTCGAAGATGGCAGAAAGAAACTAGACAGCCAAAAAAATACGCATCGGCTTTGAATAATTATTTTTGTCCCAACGTCCGTGAGTTGTGTTAGACTGTTCTGAAATTGTGCATTTCTCTGCACGAACTCGTTTATAAATGTTTACTTAAAAGAAAAAGTATAGTTCGTTACACAAAATATTTAATCTTATAATTTTATTTTTACATAGAAAAAAGGAATGTTTTATTACATGTTAATTTTAGACATTAATCGGGTAAACAAATTTTTTTTCTTACTCCTAAAGAGTGGACAAGATTATAGAAAGGAAGAAATAGGTGATCATAATAGCGTGAAACATAGTAAGTTGAAAAATATTATTTTCAACTTGCTATGTTTCACGCCTTGTTATTTTATAAGCGTCAACACATTACTTGTTATAGCAATAGTCAGAGACAATAATACAATATTGCTGTATACATTCTAATTCAATAAAATTAAAAAATTTAGGATATATATTTTTCTTATTGTTAACGGCTATTGTTTATAAAATTTAATTATTATTATTAAGAGTGAATTAATTAATTTTTTCATTTGTGTTTTAATGATGTTTTAATGAAATTTTTTTGTTTTAATGCCTTAACAAAATAGATATTTTGGCATATCTTATATGAACTTTGTTGCTCATATTAGTAGTACTATTCGAATAATATTGACAATGATAGCTGTTGTTATCATTTTTAGGAAAAATTAAAATGCTTTCTATAAAATCCATCAAAGAGGTTTATTAGATTGTTATGTAAAATAAATTTTTTGCGTAGGTGATGAAGTCATCGAATAAGACAGGAAATACTAAACATATTAGCCACAAAATGCACCTGTTTTTAAGCATATCTAAAATACTCTCCGAAATAATTAGTATGGGGCGTCATACAGAGAGTGCTTGGTTTTCATAAGAAATTTTATCAAAAGGGATTTCATAACTTTTAACTAAATTCAGTGGCATTTAGGCTCCAGTGCCCATATCTGTTTTCATGACCGAGTGCCGTGGTAAACAAACCATGCCCAGGTTAGGTAAAGCACCCGGTGGTGCTCTCTTGTATTGAAGGGATGAAATATTGAGTCTTGTCGTAGGATAGAACCTCGGAGCTTAGAAACGCTAAGAGTCTAACATGTCTAACATTGTTGTTGTCTTGTGCCAGCTTACCTGGCATTATGGGGTGCGCTGCTCCACTTTTCCAACTGAACCATATTTTGGAGTCAAGTCCGACTTCCTCAGTATACACATGCCATAGGGACCCGTTTATAGGGTATTCAACCATTCCCAACCCCTTCATATAAGGAAAGGACAAAGGCAGGATAGACAGAGGATGTACATCCATGCCCGGACCGGATTCAAACCCAGGACCTCCCTATCCACCGTCAGGCACTCTGACCACTAGACAGGGTAGGCGGCAAGTCTAACATTAAGCTCATCATGTTGTTGTTGTTACTAATGACACTTGGACAAGCCAAGCTTGCTATGCCTTGGATATGCGAATTTAAGTCAATTGGGAGCGTCTTTCGTTTTAATCAGAGCACCATGAAGGTGAAAGTACGACTTTGTTCTACACACATGCCATAGGTACCCGTTTATAGGGTAGGCAATCATTCACACCTCGTTCATACAAGAAAAGAACAAAGACAAGATAGAGAGAGAAAGTACATCCATACTCGAACCGGGATTCGAACCAAGGATCTTGTTATGAAACGAACAAATAAATGACTCCAATTTTGAAACATACACATTTAATTAAAAAAAGAACAAATTTTACAAGGAGTCATGTATGGGTTCGCGACAATCTCTCTCGCCTGCTTCGCGTACAACGAGTCTCAGAATCACAACAAAAAAACATAGGATCTTAAAATCGAAAGTGCCGATGGTGAGACATTACAGACTAAATTATTCCTTCCTTCCCCGGAGTTTTTTTTCTTTTTTTTCCTTCTCTTTTTAAGGAAATCAACCTGCAAATAAAAAAGAAAAAAACACACACAAACAACAAAGAGCAAAATTTAGCATTACAGATAGCCCTGATCAATCGGACTCTGGCTGATACACAAAATTATATGGAATTATATAATATTAAATATAAAATAAAAATATATCAAAATAGCACAAAATAATTATCTAACACAACAGAATCTTCAACACTAACTAAATTTACAAATAGACACATTTTTATTATAAAAAACATTTTTTTTATTGTGTACACATGTAACAACAATGGAAGTTTGTATTAAAAAAAAACATTTTAATTTAATATCTGAAAAAAAAAGAAAATATTTAAGTTTCATTATTCAGCATTCTACTGAGACTATCGGCATTTTGATGTAATTTCCCAGCAAACACAAACTGCCGGCAAAAATCCGGGCCGCTGCTGGCCAAGCCGGTTTCCTGTTGGCCACGGCAGGCCGCTGATGGTTGTTTGATGGCCCAGCTCCGGCCATTACGGCCACGGATGAGTGCTGGCCAAAATAATCCGGGCCGGTGCTGGATGATAAGTAGGTGGGCCAACAGATTCTGGCCATTGTTGGTCCTGAAGCTGTTGGCCAGCAAAATTAAGACAATTAGTTGTAGCGCTATTTTTTATTTTATCGTCAAAGACTATTTTTTTCCAAATAACTGTTTCCAGTATAATATATTTATACCAAATGTTATTGATAAAAAAAAAAAATTCTATAACAAATTCAAGTTTTGCAAAAAGCCAGAAAAACGATAAAACGTATAAATAAAGAAGACCTGTTTCCTTTATGTAATTGGGCAATACTATTTTCTTTTCTAAGTTTTGATTTCATAATCATTTCCAATCCGTAAACAGCTGATCCATCATGTAGAACAGTTGTAAAACACATCCAACATGTTAATGAATGATATATTAATTTTAAAATATTAAATGCTTAACTGATAAATAAGATTAAACTTAAATTATATTCTTTCTCTAATAAAATGATTAAATTATTCTCAAGATGGATATCACAAAACTTTACCTCTTTGATAACAAGTGGTGTTTTAAATAATTTCGACCTATATCTGGGCTTTAAGTTTAATCGTTTTATGTTATAAATTACAAAAAGAAAAACAACAAACAAAATAGTATCAACTATCAAAAATGACTTTAACCATTTCTGTAAAATACTCAAATAAAACTCACAACAAAAGAGATATCGGGAAATTAAAAACAATTAATAAATTTAGAAATTATATATATATATATATATGTAAATGTTTGAAAGATTAACCTAATTATGCTTACTATATTAAAACAATAAAATAAACATGGAGTTTACAAATGCAATATTTTAATTATTTGTTATTATTTTGAAATTGTATAGTGAATTTAGAATTGTATAGTGAATAGAAGTATTTCTGAAATCAAAACAGATAAACTTTTTTAAACTATTTCTCATATCATACTCATTTTACTTGTATACCTTACTATAATTTACATTGTTTAAAATTATATTTAAGTTCTTTATTTAACTTTAATTCTTTAAAGAGAAAAATCAAAAGTAAATAAAAATAATTCTGACAATATTATATCTAGGATAATATTGTCATCATAATCAGACTTTGTAAATTGGTAAAGGTGTTTATGTAATGGTGTTTATAAATGGTGTTTATATATAAGATATATCGTTTACCCATTATCCTGTCGACTATTTACTATAACAGTAAAACCATTTACATTACTATAAAAGGATCAAGTGATCAAAATGTCAAAAGTATCATCAAAGGCTTGAAATGTTAATCACTTTCTCCAAAATAGAAAGGGACAAATATTCTAGTTAACTTATATTTTCATTGAAACAAATTGTTTGAATTTATTGTTAATTCATACTTCAACTTTTCAGTCATAAATAAAAACATAAAATATGATTTTAAATATAATAAAGTATGTAAACACAAGAGCAGCTACTAAGCTGTTACATCTGGCGGCATTCTTTACATGGAAATAGTTAACATGCTACACAACTAGTTTAAATAATAACAGTTGTTCCATATGAACATTTTTTCATAAGCGTTAATCAACCATAGAATTCCAGATGTTTTTTTTTTAATTTGTGGCAATAAATCTGTCAGATTCCTACAGAAATTTTCAAATTTACTATTTTCAGTACTGTATTTTCAAGTTTTAGATGCAAAAATATTTCTCTAAGAAATCCACAATGATTTTAATGGTTGACATGGTTATACATAAAAACCATGTTATATATGCAATAAAATATTTTGTAATGTTTATGGATTGAAAAATTTTTCATTCCTTAAAACAGATCTTTGAAGAGTATACAAAATTTAAAACCACGAATCCTTATAAGACAAAATATTTCGGTCAGTAAAAATTGACTTAAAAATAATTGTAAATAAGAAAGCCTTTTAAAAATAAAATAATTAAAGTTTCTAGGAATTCACACACAATTTATTGATCATAAATGCTACAAGATCCAATATTAATTTATCGAAAATAAACATCTAAGGGCTTTCAAGTAGAATATTTTTAGAGTGTCATTTATTTCATAAACTTGCTTCGTAAAAAACAAAAAATGTAATAAATACGTTTAAGCGTTGTAGCAATCCAATTCTATTTAAAAAAAAATTGAGCATTGAAAAATTTATTTTACTAATTGATTAAATATAACTAATATATGGAATGAAAAAATGCTTCTGTCCATGATACATTTTTCAATTCCTCACACGGTAATGAAATTATTCTAAAACATACAATGACAAACATTTTCCTATGTCTTTCTCTTGTTGTCATGTTATCAACAGTTTATGAAGTTTTCTTAACAAGTAATTAAATAATATTTCAACATAAAAGAATATATTATTCTTGCATCATTCATAACAATTCTATCCTGATATAAACAACAATAATAAATGCGTACTTACCTTATATTTCTCTTAGCTCACAGAAACAACGTCGAAAATTCTGCCATTCCACATTAATGGCTGACGCTGACTCAAGCATTTCGCAGTATCTGACGTCATACTGTCACGCGGTATACACAATAAATGTGAAAATTAGATTTCTTTCTGAAAAATTGTTTTTAAGGGGTTTAAAAAGTAAGAAGTTAAAGGAAAATTAATTAACATCACAAAAAAACAGTTATTTGGAAAAAATAGTTTTTGACGATAAAATAAAAAATAGCGCTACAACTAATTGTCTTAATTTTGCTGGCCAACAGCTTCAGGGCCAACAATGGCCAGAATCTGTTGGCCCACCTCTTATCATCCAGCGCCGGCCCAGTTTATTTTGGCCAGCACTCATCCGTGGCCGTAATGGCCGGAGCTGGGCCATCAAACAACCATCAGCGGCTTGCCGTGGCCAACAGGAAACCGGCTTGGCCAGCAGCGGCCCGGATTTTTGCCGGCAGTTTGTGTTTGCTGGGTAAGGGGTTTTACAGTCAATTTCGCAAATCAAATCTTCTCCAGAATACATTTAAGATGTTGGATGTGATCAGACCAGGTAAGTGAATATATAGCTATGTCATCTAAATAAGGCACAGCAAAATGTTCGCAATTTTTTAATAAATCAGCCATTAACTTACTGAAATAGTAAGGGGCATTCTTCAAACAGAATGCCATTCTCAAAGGTTTATAAACACCAAATGTCGTCGTAAATGCAGCATATCTTTGAGCCTTAGGACTCAAAGGTATCTGCCAATAACCTCGTGTTAAGTTTAATAAAGATATGAACTTCGCTTTCGAAACGGATTCAACACGCTCTTCAATATTTTGTAATGGATAATATTGCGTTCTGGTAACATCATTTAACCTGCATAATCAATGCACGGACGAGGTTCTTTTCCAGGATCTTTAACTAATATTAAAGGTGATGTGTAATCGGATTCACCTGGTTCCACCACCTTCAATTTCAACATCTTGTCTACTTCCGATTTCAGAATTTCTGTCTGTCGTGGGGACATTCGATATGGTTTAGCTATAATAGGTTTATTAGATTCTAACTCGAGGTCCAATTCAGCCAGTTCTGTACAACCTGGTTCATTTGAAAAAATATCAATAAATTGAATCAAAAGTCTACTCAATTGTTTATTCTGATCGTCCTCTAACTTTTCATTAAATTTAGCTTTCAGGAAAAGTCTCTAAAAGGGTAGATGAATTAATTTCAAAACTTGGGATATCTTCTTTCTCAGAATCAATATCTTCATTATCAGAATTAGAGGTAAAAATTAAATTAACATCTTCTGGGCGCTGAAAATAAGGTTTTAACATATTTACATGGTATACATGTAATTTTTCCTTATCGGGAAATTGTATTACGTAATTTGTGTCCGATAGTCGTTTTACTACTTTTCCTGGACCTATCGAATGAACAGAAAATTTGTTTGATCTAGAAGGTGCAACAACTAACACAAGATCATTTTCTTTAAATTCTCTTTTCGTAGCCTTACGGTCATACCAAAGTTTCTGTTTTTCTTTAGCCTCTGTCATATTTTGCACAGCTAATTCTAGGCATCTTTTCATTCTATTTAAAAGATTAAAAACGTAAGCAATCACACTATCTTCTTCAATGGTTTTACCAGTTAGATTTTCATACAATAGTGTTACGGGTGTTCTTAAGTTCCGACCATGGACTAATTCTGCAGGAGAATATCCATTGCTATCATGAATGCAAGTTCTAAGAGCAAAAAGTGCCTGAGGTAAAATCTTCTCCCAATCTGTACCTTTTTCTAAGCAAAGGACTTTCAGTATTCTCTTTAAAGTTCTATGCAATCTCTCAACAGGATTGCTTTGAGGATGCTGAACGGAACTATGCACAACTTTAATACCAAATTTTTCTAAAAATTCTGATGTCAGTACACTCATGAAAGATGTTCCTTGATCACTTTGCAATTCCCTAGGAAAACCCATGCGGCTAAATATCTGAAGAAAAGCATCAATCACAGTAGTAGAACGTATATCTGGTACTGGGATGGCATCTGGATACTTGGATGACATGCAAATGTCTTTTATAATATACCGGTTACCCCAGGAAGTTATAGGTAAAGGACCACATCAACGTTAATTCTTGTAAATATTTCCGGAATTACTGGAACCAGTTTCAAAGGAGCCCTTTTCTTATCTTGAGGCTTTCCTACTCGTTGACATTTGTCACAAGATTTAACAAAATTTTCAATTTCTTTAAAGCAGTTAGGTCAGTAGAAAGTTTTGCACAGCATATCTTTTGTTTTAGTTATACCTAAATGAGCTGCAGTTATCTCATGGCAGATCCCTTTTAGTTGGTTGCGAAACTTCTTGGGCACAACTAATAAGATTCTTACAGTTCCATCATTGTCCATTTTATTATAAAACAACAATTGATTTATTATAATATATTTATTGTCTTTTGAAGATTGTCGTTTAGCTTGCTCAAAGAGAGGTTTCAAATCTTCGCACACCTTTTGTTCCCGAGCAAATTCTTCTGGAGATGTTTTTATCAAATCCATCCCTTCAACTTCGGTTTCTAATGGTGGCAAAATTGTATTTTGCTCTAATTCTTCATTTTGTTTAGTTAGGAAGCAAGACCTAGAAGATTCTATTTCAGAATCAATAATCTCTTTATTCGTGCTATTTTCCTTCCGTCTTTTTTGAGCTCGAGTTTTTATAGCATTTATCATATGTATTTTCACCTCCTCATGCTTTTTAATTTCCTCAAATAAAGCGGCTGTTTTGTTTCCCAGTAAATATCTTCCTTGATCCAAAGAATCTCGAAGAACTGCTGCCTTTGTCAAAATGTGACCTAATTCACAATTTATTTCAACCTCGGCAATAGGTAAGCATACTAAAGTTTCATCAAGAGGTGTTCTTAGCGAAACCTTTTCCTTCGTGAACATATCAGGTTTCTCGTATTTTCCACAAATCAAATCAAGAGTTGCTCCAGTGTCTCTTTAAGATTGGCATTTGAGTTCCATTAACAGTGCCGATACTAGTGTAAGGAGCCATCAACTCATTAAATGTACTTCTAGCAATTTCGTTGGATGCTACCGATTTTAAGTTCTTTTTTATTTTGTCACACTGAGGCCGCAAATGACTATAAGAACCACATTCATAACATAGGAGTTGTTTTCGTTTTTCGAATTCCTTTTCATGTGAATAATTAGAATTTTTATTCTCGACTCTTTTAGGAACATGAGATTTATGATTCCGAACTACTTCATTAAACTTAAAGGCATGGTTTTCATTTTGTTGACGAAAACCAAAATTATTTCGAGGGAGTTTTGTAAAATCTTTCGTCTTAAAACTATCTCTTAAACTTTCATATTCATCTATTTTCTCTGCCAGATCATACGGCGAATTTATTTTAAGCCATTCCGCCAAAAAATGTTCCTTAATTTCAATTGGCACACGACGTTTCAATTGATCTGTTACCATTAGTTCCTTAAGCTGTTCAAATGTCGTTATTTCTAATTCCGTAAGCCATTCTGTAAAGTAACTATTCAATTCTTGTGCATAATTTCTCCATGATTTTTCTGACGTTTTCTGGTGTTTAAGAAACAATTGTCTTAATTTTTCGCTATTTAACTTGAATCGTTTAAGAATAAGCTCCTTCACGTAATCGTAATCATCAGCCCTTTCTGGAGGTTCTCTAGCTAACATGTTAGATATCTCTGAAGGTAAAGCACTTACAAGATAAACTACCCATTCGTTTTTTGGAATATGAGCGAGCCATTTCTGCTCTACGCTCAAAATTTATTAAGTATAAACTCATCTCATCTTTCCTTTCATCGAATTTTGGCGTTATTTGCATTAATTGAATTTTTTGAGCATGTTCAGTCCTATTTGTAACTGATTCTGTGTTCGAAATTGCAGCATTTGAAGAGATTTCCAGACGTTTCATTTCCAAAATATTTTCTCTTTCTTCACGTCTAATTCTTTCTTCTTTTTCTATTTCTTCTCGCCTAATTCTTTCCTCTATTACTCTATCTAATATACATTTTACTTCTTCCTCATTAAAGTTTTTACTAGT